>PVKB01003880.1:148593-173516 GCA_004027205.1 Ctenodactylus gundi | reverse complement strand
GGGAGCTTCGTGCACCGATGGTATCGGTGGGAGCTTCGTGCACCGATGGTATCGGTGGGAGCTTCGTGCACCGATGGTATCGGTGGGAGCTTCGTGCACCGATGGTATCGGTGGGAGCTTCGTGCACCGATGGTATCGGTGGGAGCTTCGTGCACCGATGGTATCGGTGGGAGCTTCGTGCACCGATGGTATCGGTGGGGACAGAGAAGAAAATGCCAGTATTCCTTTCTCAATAGTCGTACAGTCAGAGTATTTTTTTTTTTTGTCAGTGGGACCAAACGCCTGAGGAAAAAAAGCGACTCAAAGAAGAAAAGATTTCTTTTGGCTTACAGTTTTGGTCCCTTGTGGTCTGGCTGTGTTGGTTTGAGACCGTGGCAAGGCAGAAGCATGACAGCAGAAAAACATGGCCGACCGAGGGACGCTGCTCACCTCCCGGCAGGCCCGGAAACAGAGAGCAAGAGAAAGAGCCAGAGGGACAGGGGCTAGGAACGAGATAGGGACCCTAGACGGCACCCCATGGCCCACTCTCTTCAGCGGGGCCCCATGTTCTAATAGTCTCTTCTGCTATGAACAAATCGGTGGATTAATGATGGCGCTGGCACCTCACTATTTGATTGTCACAAGCCATACTTGTGAATGTTGCTGTTTGGAGACCAAGCGGCCAACCCAACGAGTCTTTTGGGAGACATTTTTGTATTCAAATCATAACTCACCATAACTCTCCTGTTGCGTAGTTCTTCAGAAATAGCTGACAGCCTTACCTTCCTGCTCTCCTAATCCTCCCTCCCCCATCTACTGGTGGCTCTAAGCTTCTCTGAGGTCCCAGCAGGTTTCACTGGGTAGCCTGAGGACCTCAAAGCATGGTCTTGGCAGTAGTCCTAGCTTTCTTCATCCTGTTCACAACTCCAAGAACAAGCTGGAGGTTTCTGATGAAACCTCAAATGTTTTCCCAATGTCTACTATAAAAATAATTGGGTAAAAATTTTAAATGATTTATTCGCGTGAGTTCTTGTAGCAAGACCCTGCTATAGTTGTGTTTATTGTATAGAAAAAGAAAAGTAAATTTGTTTCTAAACACGATGTTCTCCAAAATACAAAGCAGACTTCTGCTGAACTAAATAAATCTTAAGAAGAGCCTGCATTTGTTACAATAAATCTCCAAACAAAAATGTATAAACACTGCTTAAAATTTATTTTGAAACTTGCATAATGAGGGTAACCATTACTCATAATAGCATTATCATTTAGGGATTGGCATTAATGCTTTCTTCCAAATATTTTACTTTGGTAATACATATGCACCCAATATAACCAAAGAGTGCACAGGATTCGTCATCACTATTTTATGCTTGGAATCACCTCAGAATCAGTAGGAAATTCACAAGGATAATTTTGGGAAGTAGGAACATTTTAGTGATCTAATTCCGTAATATTTATGTCCCATTACAAACATAGTAATAAATATTCAGAATCCACTTGTAACTAACAATACTAAAAATCTGTACCCATCATACGAGTAAGACTGTATTTTAAAATGAATACTAGGACAAGAATGACTAACATTCAAGACCAAAAAAAAAATACGCTTAACTTGTAAATATTCACCCTTTCTTTCTGTGTCCATTAAAAATGGTTCCACAAAAAACCTCTACCAGAGTTCTTACAGATCTGATAAACAAATTCAGCAAAGTGGCAGAGTACAAAATAAACACGCAAAAATCAAAAGTGTTCTTATTAACAATAATGAGCCCACTGAGAAAAAATCCATTCACAATAGCTTTTCAAAAATTAAATATCTATGAATCAATCTAACCAAAGAGGTGAAAGATCTCTATCGTGAAAATTATAGAATTCTAAAGAAAAAAATTGAAAAGAATGTTAGCAATGGACATCTCTTTTTCTGGATTGGCAGAATTAATATTCTTAAAATAGCCCTATTTTCAAAAGCAATCTGTAAATCTAATGCAATTCCTATTAAAATACCAATAACATTCTTCACAGATGTAGAAAAAAATCCTACGGTACATATGGAACCAGAAGAGACCTAGACAGACAAAGCAAACGCAAACAGCCAAAAGCAAACTAGAAAGCATCGTAATTCCAGATTTTGTCTTCTACTACAAAGCTATAGTAACATAAATGGCAGGTGCCAGCACAAGAGTGAACATGTACACCAGTGGAATAGAACAGAAGCAGAAATGACCCAGGCACTGACAGGCATCCGATTCTTGAAGAAGAGACCAAAAACATATAGTGGAGGAAAGATAGTTTCTTTAACAAGTGGTGCTGGCAAAATTTGCTATCTATGTACAGGTGATTAAAACTAGGTCCATATCTCTCAACTCGGGCTAAAATCAAGTCCAAATGGACCAAAGACCTGGTTGTAAGAACAGAAACGTTGAAACTGCTGAAGTATCACATAGAGGAAACACTTGAAGCCATTGGTAGAGGCAAAGACTTCCTGAACAGAGCTCCAATAGCACAGAATAATATCAAGACTCAACAAATGGATAACATCAAATTAAAAAACTTTGCACAGCAAAGAGAACAATCTGCAGAATTCAAAATATAATTCCCATCTATTCTTCTGGTAAAGGACTGATATTCTGAATATATAAGGAAGTCAAAAAATTAAGAGTAAATGTAAATGATCCAATAAAAATAAAAATAAACGCAATATATTCTTCTTTGAACAGAAAAAGAAAAGGAACACACACGGCCAGTAAGTATATGAAAAAATATTGATTGTCTTTTTTGTTAGGTAAGTGCAGATCTCACGACTTTGAGATTCTGTCTCACTCCAGAAAGAACAGCTACCATCAAAAATGAGAAAGGCAACAAATTCTGGAAAGAACGTGAAAGAAAAGGAACTCTGCCTTCCACATCATTTGAGAGTATGAACTTGTATAACCACTTATGACATCAGCATGGAAATGCCTCAAAAGTCGAAAAGTAGAACTTCATTTTTCTTGGTGTTATGGTTTGGATCTGGAACGTCTCTCACAAGCCTCATATATTCGAATGTTGTGGAATAGCTATGAAATCATGTGCTGTTAAGAGCTGGGACTTGGTCAGAGGGGCAGAACACTGAGGATTGACCTGGAAGGGGCAGGCCACTGGGACATGACATGGAAGGATATATGCTAGCTTGGCTCTTCCTTGTTCACATATGTATGGAACCAGAAAAGACTAGAACCAAGAGAGACAGTAGAACACAAGAAGGCAAAATTCCTGGACTGGAAAAGAGATTGAGGGAGGGAGAAAACAAAGAAGAAAGGGGCAAAGAGACAGAAATGACTGAGGTATGTCATAGGCAGGCACCGAATCCCCATAACAATCATCACCACAATGCATTGCAAACATTGACTAATCAAAGTAAAAGGAAATGGTTCCACCGAGGTCCGGCTGGTTTGTTAGGATTTGTGATACAACAAAAGTAGAGACAGGACTGGATCGGGTTTGCTTTTGCATAGGTGAAATTTTAACTCCGCAAGAGAAAATGCCACCAACTGACAGAAAGTCAAGGGCCAAGGAAATCTGGGAGATGATAGAGCTTTTGACTGGGGGTTGAGGAGAAGAGATTAACAAGACAGAAGCTTCACAGAAGAAAGAAGATAGACTTTGTGGAGAGGGAAAGGGGCTATGTGGGGGCAGAAGGAAAATGAAAATAATCAGATGCAATAGGTAAATATTTCAATTTCTAAAGCTGATTATCATTATTATGAGTTGCAAATCCATGCTAATAAGAGAGGTAAAAAAGTGCTCTGCCACTGGGCTATATCCCCAGTCCTTTTTAAAATTCTATTTTAAGATAGGATCTTGCTGAGTTACACAGACTGGCCTCAGGCTTGGAATCGTCCTGCATCAGCCTTCCGAAGTAGCTGTGATTACAGGTATGTGCCATTATGATTGGCTGACAATAATACATTTTGATAAATTTCTTCAACTTCATCCTGGCTGGGTCAAGTCACCATGAGATGGAAGGAAATAGGAAAGAGAACTACTGGGGAGGTGGACAACACATCCCAAAGACCACTGGGATGCCTTGACTTGAATCACTCGAATAGTCTTCTCCGGCCTGGCGTGGATGCTACTCCCGTAATACCAGCGCTTTGAGAGGCTGAGGCAGGAGGATATCAAGTTCAAGCCTAGCCTGGGAAACTTAGGAATTTAACAAGACCCCATCTCAAAATAAAAAACCAAAAAGGGCTGGAATGTGGTACAGTACAAAGGCCCTAGGTTCCATTCCTAACATTATGAAAATAAATAATAAATAATCATTTTGAAAGTAATCTCTTTCCCAGAACTGTGGCTTAAACAGACTTCATGGGACACACAGGTCACCCTGACCTGAATGCTCACCAAGCCTGACTTCCTCTGAAATTCTCCTGATTTCATGTCACCTTTTTGGTTGTTGTTAAAAAGGCCAATTCATGAGACACATCACTAAACAAAATTCAAGGTTTCACCTTTGTAAGACTTCTAGAAATATTTTTAAATATCTAATAGAATCTTGAGAGCAGGTGGAGGCTCACAGAGGAGGAGGAGGAGATGAGGTGTAAGAATTACCATGGCTGGGACCAATCTCCTTGACAGACCTAGGAGGGAGGGTTGAAGTGGCAGATTTTATTCATTTAATTTTTGAACAGATTAAATATTCACAAGACTCCAAAAATTTAAAGGTTTATCAGGAGAAAGTTTCTCAAATACCACAGCCTCTAGCCACCAGTTCTTATCCTTGGAGGCTGGCTGGTAATGGATCTTTCAGTGCTATTTGATGCCCATATAAGCAGATACTATGCCCCCCTCTTTCTAACATCTTGGAAAATGTTTATGTTATCAGTTACTCCTTGATTGCCTAATTTTGTGTCATGAGCCGCAGTAGCAGTTGATGAAGCCTGTGAAGTTGATCTCATCATAATATTTATTAGTAAATACAATAAAAGCCTCAGGGTCAAAAGGACACCAATGATACTGAAATATAATGATGAAAATATTTTTAATTAGAAACATATTACTTATTAATAAACTAAAAAACATGATATAGCAGCAGGCCTAATAGCTACCATAATCTCGAGATTAAAGATAACCATAAATGCTGTTTCAACGTCAGCAGCAATTGTGCTGTAACACAAAATACCCGTGGTCATTATCAGTAACAAAAGTATACACTAACATTGGGGTGGTTTTTCCTGCCTACTTTATAATTAAAGGAAATAATACATTTTAATTAGAGTTAAGAAACTCTACTTTATATACCCATTATTTTCAAACCACTCAGGTATATTTGTAGGGTAAATTGTTAGAAGTGCTTTGAACTAGCAGCTATGAATATGTCTACTGCATTTAATATATATTAATACACTAGGACATTAAATATGTATACATTTATGAATATAGATTGCCAAATTGCCAGAAAAACAGTCATACGAGTATCACATGAGGGTGTGTTGCCAAGTATTTTAATGTTCGCTAACATAAGAAGGAGAAAAATAGTACTCTGGTGTGGTTTAGGTTGTATTTATTTCAAGCCAACTTGAGCATGTCCTCACGTATGTACGTAAGAGCTGTGTTTTGGTCTCTGTATTGCGCCCTTTGTTCTTTGTCCCTCGGGTGCTCCGCAGCGTTGCTGGGTGGTGCTGATGCAGAGGCAGTGATCACGGGGACTGCAGTGTGCACAGCGCCCCCTGGAGTTGGCAACAGGAGGCCTTGATTGTCACTGCCAGGGAAGATTTCACTTGCTGTTGTATTATCCTTACAGACTTCTGATTCTGTGCAGCATCTCAATAGATTACAATGGGATCTGGGCCAGATGTGCACCAGTCTTACAATAGTGTGTAAGAAAAAGCCTAGGAAAAATCACAAGCGGTTAAGTGTGGTTACCTATGGCAGGGGAAGTGGGACAAAAAGGATATAAACTTGACTTTTTTCAACTATATATTTACTTATAATTTGAATTCAGCAAGTAAATTAAAATAAATAAATATGATAATAAATGTGAATGATAAGAACATTAGAGGAATATACAAAGAACATAAAATAATCCTTTTTTTCTCAACATAGGAATTAATAAAAATAATTACTTGGCACCCTGCCTATACTATAGTTCGACACATCATTTTCCACTAGAAAGAGCCAGAGCTCTTTAGAAAAATAATGGGTTACAGGTCTAGGGCAGGAAGTGCACAAGGAAAAGCTGCTGCCTCTTGTTATACCGAATGGCAAAGAAGTCCCCAAAGACAACTAAGGTCGTGAAGAAAGGACCCAGGAGCCAGCTCAGACTAGCACAGGCTCCCACTAACCAAGACAGAACCACTTGACCATGGAAACTGTAATGGTTTGAAATGCATTACAAACTCATGACGTTTGTAATAATATCAAGCAAGATGAAAATTAATTGGTCACCCTGGGAAGATGATGGGGGAATGAACTCTATTTTGAAAATTGATGAATCAGCAAAATCTGGCACTTACCTGTCTTATCCAGACTGTGTTTCTGGGTCACCACATAAAGGAAGATTCTCTTTATAGAAAGGAGTTAGCTAATCAGTTAATATAGAATAATAAAACATGCTATTTTGTGATTCCTAATAAATTATTATGTGTAGTGGTGGTTATTAACAGCTGTGACTATTACTAACAGACAGTAGGCCTTAGAAGTTGCCTAATGAAAGAACACAACTCGATAAAAACTTGGATTGCAAAATCTCAAAACACAAAACATGCACACATGCATGAGTGTGTGCATAAACACACACATGCACATGATTAAAAAAAATCTGAATCTGGTGAAGCCTCCAGGTCCAACTACCAATTTGCAGGAAATACAGACAAACATTTTAAACAATACCAGGTTCCCAGAGTGTGGGAAACTCTACAGCTTCTTTGTTAACAAAGTAGCTGAAAGGGAGGGAATAAAGGGCTGGAGGGGGAATCTAGGAAACAAGTCAACGAATCATAATAAAGGAGACATATTCAGATCTTGATTCAAGTGCACAAGCCACATAAATCAAGAAAAATGACTGTTATAACACTTACAAGAGAACTGGAAATTTGAACACTAAAAGGGCATGTGGCAATATTAAGGAAATATTGTTACTTATTTATAATATATTATATGACGGTATCATGATTAAATAGAGCTATTATCTTAAAGATACACACTGAAAATTTATGAATTAAAAAATATTGTGTCTGCAAAATGCCTCAAATAATTTGGGAGTAGTTGAGGCATTAAAGCAGCAAGACTGACCACAGACTATTGTTGGAGCTAAGTGAGCATAATTGTGTGCCTTTCCAGATTATTCTAATTTTCCATGTGTTTAAAAAAAATTAAAGAACACAAAAAATCACTAAAAGTCAATTTGTTCTGACTGAGGAAAACTTTGGCATGAGATAAGCTGAGAGTTGCCTCATTTCTGTTGGGTCCTATTCCCACATTGTAAGGAGCAGCAATTAAGTCAGGTGGCCTAGTGCTCAAGAGATGGCTGACGGGCATGAAGAACATGCATGCTGATGACCCGCTTACTAGAAACAGATTCTGTGTGGAGGTTAGCTTCCAGCTTCCTAGGGAAATGACCTCAAGTTATCACAAGTGATGAGAGAAGGGTGTCAGAAGGACCCAAAGGTCAAGCAGCAGGAGAAGGTGAACCATGATGCAGTTGCAAGAGGAATCCTCCCCTTCCCCTGGGAACTCTGGAGCTGGGACAGTCCTGCCAGACCTGTCCCTTGAGGCTAGTGTAGTTTCCTTATCAGTCTGTAGAAGTGAGTTGCCCTCAGGGAGGGGCCGAAGCATGGGTGAAGCAGATTTGGGCTGTGGATGACTCACACTGCCTGCGTGTCAGAGAGTGAAGGCTTCAAGGACCAAGGATGTCTGCACAGCGCCCACTACAACAAACGTCACACTGTTTCAAGACAAAGTTTACTGCCCCTAGGTGAGTAATATGCAGAGATTGGTCACAAAGGGCACATTTTTTTACTTCAAACTTCTGATGATACCACAGATCTATATACAGGATCGAAAGGTCGTGAGTCATTCACTCTCTATACACCTATGTAACAATGTAGCATGTCATGTCAGAGGTCCTCAAATCCCCAAGTTCCCATAGTGCAAAAGACACTTAGAATTGTTTTCAGTAACATTTTAAAGGTGTGAAGTCTAGCATTAAAATATTTTCTTTGTGCTTCAAAATAATTTCAGATTTATAAAAAAGTTGCAAGAATTGTGTTAAACCTTCTCTCTATCCTTAGCCCCATTTGGAGATTGTTAGTAATTTTCCATATTCATTTTACCATTTGCTTTGTAATTAATAAAATGAGGAAAATCAGAAACTCATGTATGCATTGACAGTAGCTTATCCACAGTCCATACTCAATTTCACTCATTTTCTCAAAAGTATTCTTCATGCATTAAAATCAAATCAAAGTGGATTAAAGACCTAGACATTAAAAATGAAACACTAAACCTTCTAGAAGACAAATTAGGCAAATATCTAAAAGACATAGGGGTAGGCAAAGACATTCTTGATAAGACACCAAGAGCAAAAGAAATTATTCCCATTATTAACATATGGGATCTTGTCAAAAAGTTTCTGCACAGCAAAGGAAACTATCAACATTGTAAAAAGAGAACCAACAGACTGGGAAAAAATATTCACCACAACATCTCAGATAGGAAGCTCATAACTAAAATATACAGGGAGCTGAAGAAAAGTAAGCCTACCAAAATAAAGGATCCTATTGAAAAGTGGGCAAATGAAATGAAGAGGCAGTTCACTCAGGAAGAAGTACAAAGGGCCAATAGATACATGAAAAGATGCTCAACATCTCTAGCCATAAGAGAGATGCAAATCAAAACAATGCTAAGATACCATCTCACTCCAGAGAGAATGGCCTACATCAACAAGTCAAATAGTAATCAGTGCTGGTGAGGCTGTGGGGAGAAAGGAACCCTCCTGCACTGCTGGTGGGAATGTAAATTTGTACAACCCCTTTGGAAAGCAGTATGGAGATCGCTCAAAATAAATGTCCCCTTGATCCAGCGACACCCCTCCTGGGAATATATCCAAAAGACGCTAAACAACACACAACAGAGATATATGTATACCCATGTTCATAGCAGCACAGCTAACAATAGCTAAAACATGGAAGTCACCAAAATACCCGTCAACAGACCAATGGATAGACAGACTGTGGTATTTATACACAATGGAATACTATGCATTTAGAAAGCCCAAAAGCATGGAGGCTTTTACAGGCAAATAGAAGAAACTTGAGAATATCATGCTTAGTGAAGTGAGTCAGAAGCAGGTGAAACATCGAATGGTCTCTCTGATATGAGAGTCTCAGAGCACAACTCTTATGGAACTTAAGTCAAAAAACAAAGTGAAACAGGGGGGTAGGGAGGGGGAGGAGGGAGGGAAGGTCGGGTAGGGGAAGGGACAAAAAGAGAGTGGGAAAGCCCTTGTCACCTTGACAAGATACATATGTGCACAAAATGCTCAACTTCATTGTAAACCTTAAAATTTTGTACTTATACATATTAATAAAATGGGGGGAAAAGAAGTATTCTTAATGATGATATTTCCTCCTCGAACCCCAGATCACATCTGTACTGAGCTTCCCTGTGTTCTTGACCCCTACAAGCTAGCACAGGCCCTCATTTTTCCTCTTACTTTTGCCACCTGACACCTCTGAACATCTCGGGTACCTTATATTATATAAGCACTTGTGCTCATTCTCCATTAGTACACAATAAACTACCACAAGTCAAACAGTTTAAAACAATGACATTTATTGTCCCATAGTTTCAGTGGGGCAGGACCTGGGCATAGTTACACTGGGTACTCTGGGCACTGCAATCAAGGCGCAGTTAAGAGCAGCAATCTTGTGTTTAGGATCTGTCAGGAGAGGATCCACTTTGAAACTCGCTGAGATTGCAGCCAGGATTTCTAGCCTTTTATTTGTAGGATTCATGTTTCTTTTAAAAGTCAACTGGAGAGTAAGACTCCAGAATGAGTCCTAGCAGGATAGAGTGTATCGTAGCGTAAGATGATTACAACAGTGACAGCCGTGAGTCACAGATCCTGCCCACACCCAGGAGGAGCGGGTTCACAAAGAGGAGGAGGCAGGGTTTATGGGGCTACGTCAGAGCTCACCACAGCTGTGGTCTCATGGCATCCGACCCCATGGCTCATGATAGCCATCAGTTTCACTCCTGACCATGTCATCATGAGTTGCTTAAGATGATGTCCAATGGCTTCTCCTGGGCAAAGTTACTCAAAATTTTTCCCTTAGGAAATAATACTTTATAGGTAGATATTTTGGAACAACAGTGACTGTTGCACCTTCATTAAACTTGAATATCTGTAAGTTCATCAGTTTCGATTTTTATCTAGTGAGTTATATTTCATAACTAATGCTCAAACGGACCCATATTTGGCCTTCAAATGGATCTTGAAAGCTGGGCTTTGTGCATGTGTGCGTGTGTGTGTGTGTGTGTGTGTGTGTGTGTGTGTGTGTGTGTGTGTGATTTAATATCATTTTCTGAGTGCTTTTTTACTTTCTGTCTGATTTATTTATATTTTTTTATTTTCTATATACTATGTTTGACATCTTAAAAACCTTTCTGGCTGGCTTCCCCTCATGGAATGAGACAAAAAGTTTCAACCAGGAGCATGCTTTTGATATACAGCCCCGTCCACACTAGGCCCTCACTTTCTCTTTCTGGCTTACACACCTCAGAAGGCAAACTTGCGTCTGCTTTAAACATCCCAAGGCCAGGTCCCAGGCAGTTAGGAACCTCCTCTGTAGCTAAACTGCCTCCCTGTGCTTTCCTTTCTTTCTTTCTTTCTTTCTTTCTTTCTTTCTTTTCTTTCTTTCTTTCTTTCTTTCTTTCCTTCTTTTAATTGTGGGAACTCCTGCTTCCCTGTGCTTGCTTGCTTGCTTGCTTCCTTCCTTCCTTCCTTCCTTCCTTCCTTCCTTCCTTCCTTCCTTTTTCTTTCTTTCTCTCTTTCTTTCAATTGTGGGAACTCCAATAAAAGCCAAGGCCAAGGCTCTCCCCCCTTCTGGCCCCCCTGCGTCTTGGCAACTGATGCTTTCTAATGTTGCTGTGTGGTAGGTCTCACCTCCTGTCTCTAAGACCTGTAAGGATCATAAACTTTGTCTTTCTGAGCCTCTTCTTGTCTCTTCTTATAACTTTACCTAAAGGATCACCTTATAAAGAGAACACACAGCACTGGCACAAAAATACCTCAAAATCATCTCGTATTTCCTTTGCTTTAGCCCTGGAACCAACCATTTCTTCAAAGAGTCTTGGTTCCTTTCGCTGGAGAATGGCATTCAGAAGCCAGTATTGGGGCACGAGTTATACTTTGCTTACATGTGAAGGTATTAACATTTGTGGTGAGGCTTTTGGTCAACAAGTCCAGCCCCCAGGTTAGTGGCAGTGTGGTCATGTGTTTGAGAGGGAAGACTTTGGATTCCAACTGCTTGAATTAAAATTCAGGCTACTGTGAATACTTTGAGAAGCCTTGGAAAACTGACTTGAGTTCTTAATTTTCTACTACCTGTTCAATGGTAGCTGCAATGTTTTCTCTCTCAAAAGGTTGCTGTGGGAATTCAGGAAAACAGACATGTAAAGTTCTTAGGTTCATTTCTGGCACAAGTGATTACTCAGTAAATATGCGTGTTAAATGAATGGTACTCATGTTGATTAGAATCTGTAACAAAAGAAGAAAAGTCAGAGAAAAGCCTGTTTCACACGTTCATTTCAAAAAATGAATGAAGGAATGGATTTATCATGGCTCTTCATGTTTCTTTTAAGAATGGCATGCAATAATCTTCCCAATTGCCTTCTATGTACTGTGAAATACTGTATATGTGATTCTAGAGGGGAAAATATGCTTCCTGCTTGTTTTATATTCATCTCTCTTCACTAAAAGGAAAAAGGAGGAAAAAAGTCAGAAAGGAACTCACACAGGCCTGGGACAAACCCAGATGTGACTCTGCCTGAAATGCCCATTCCTAGAAACATCAGCTCCTCACAGGAAACACCAGGACACTTGAGAAGACATTCAGGAAGTGGGAGGATGAGAAGGCCCAAAAGTAAGAGGCCCTGAAGTCATTCTTCTCCCCAAGCGTCCTCATGAGGGGGAGTGAGACCGCTGGGACTGCCAGCAACACAGGCATCTGTTGTCCTGAGCTTGCTGTCAGTTAATATCTTCCTGCTAACTGTTTCTTTCTGAGGAAGAAATAAATGCATCATTAATATTACAGATAATTTTTAACTTGCAAATTAGTATTTCAGGCCTTTTGCAATTGTTGGTCAAATTTTTCTCACCTTGTAAGTCTGAAAAAGTTATTTCCAAACCACTGTGAAGGCATGACTGAGAAATCACAGCTCTGTAGATCTTCTGAAACAGGCCAGGCTAATGGCTAACATAAAAGGGGAATGAATTTCCCATCAGGGTTCCCATAGTCAGAGACTGTGGTGTTTTTAACCTTACACAATGAAGGGAGTTGTCACTAAATGATTCAGCTAGTTAGAATCGCAACTCCCTTTCTGGGGAGGAAACCTGAGGAATGGTGATTATGTTAGACACGAGAGTATTGCTTACTCGGAACTCAGCTTTCCTGCACCGACGCCAGGCAGGGACTGGTGTGCAGGAAAGTGGGAAGGAAGGTCACCTGCCTACCTCAGTCTTCGGCAAATCCAATAGTCAATCGAGATACAGCACAGTTCTTTGGTGTGTGTCTCTAGGGTGTGCAAATGAGAGCACACATGCAAGTATATGTGCACACACACACACACACACACACACACACACACACACACACAAGGTGCAACTCTCCACCGCCGTGAGGACTTCTTGATAAAATTCCCTAAGGGCAAAATCAGCAGTAATCTGAGTTTTCAGCTCATTCGGTATCAGTGGGAAATTTGCCATGTTGGAGTTTGACAGCCACAAAAACCAGTTTGACTGAGAATGGCAGGGCCCTGAGGTCTACGTGGCATATTAACTCACTGGCTTGGAATGATTTCTTGGGGGAATGTTCACGTGGCCTCTCACTCATGCTTTATCCCGAGTCTCTGAGTCTCTGAAGTCATGGACACAGCTACACAAACGTACAGCAGGGGGCTTCCGTAGTCAGCATGCGGCCACACAGAAATGCTGCCGTCACCACGGGTCCCTTGAAGGTGATGTCTAACAACCAACAGTGAACTGGCCTTCCTCTCTCTCTTACTGTCTGAGTGGCATCTTCAGCTGCTGGCTGGTAGAAGTGCCCCTGGGATGAGCGTTCAATGGCATGAGAGCAGAGAGGGAAACTCTGCCCCTTCTTCCCATACAAAGGCAAAGGCACATTTTTGTGTAAGGTCGGAAGGACAGGAGGGAAGGCATTTCACAGGATAGACCAGGTTAAGAAAACAAAACAGGCTACTTCTCTCCTCTACTGAGTTTAAAAAATTATTCTCTTAAAGAAAAAACAACGTACTATTTTTCTACAGTAAAATCAAGCTCATTGACCATTAGACATTGTTTTAGCATCGTTTTAAGTGTCTCACAAAGTCCTGACCTTTTGACCCACATTGGTAGAACATGTTATTTGAAAGACGGCAGGTGCATGTTAAAATGATTATCTAACTAAAATAGAATTCAAGTGATTAATGTCCCAAAATTGTTGTTCCAAGGTGTCAGATAAAGAGAACCCACATCTAGCCAGTGTTTTTTCAACAGAGAACATGCTGTGAGGCAGTGAAAATGAGTCGAACATGCAGAAAGGTTATGGGTGCCTGAGTCAGGGAGGCACGATTGACAGGAACCCAGGCCTCCTCACTTGCCGCCCTTGTGATCTTGGCCTGCATAGGTAGCCCGCATGAACCTCGGTTTCTTGGCTGTCATCAGCTCCCTTTACTCAGACAGGCAGGCTGTAAATTTAAATTATGGCATGAGAGTGACTGGCATGTGCCTACTCTGCGTACTATTGTGATGTCCTCTTTCCTGCTCCCCTCCTCCCACTTCCTCAAATGCATAGACACTGAATAAATATTATCCAGCAACCCTGAACGGTTGTTGCCATTCTCCCACAGCTGGGACCTGAGAAATTAAGCCAGCAGGGGAGGATTTCCTGCTCTCCAGGGGAAGAACCTGGTCTCCTACAACATGGAGGAAGAGGTGGGAATCAGCAACTTCTCCCTTCACAAAGAGAACCAACCATCTTGTCACCCAGGTTCAAACTGGGGATGGATTCTTAGTTTGTGTCTGATTTGTTTCTGCTTTATATTAATCTTTGGCTTTTCTTCTCAGCTGCAATAAACCACTCTGGATCTTGGTAGCCTTGTTCCCCACCCCCCACTATTTTTATTAATATACAAACATAATACATAGTTTTTACAATGAATTTGGGTGTTTCGTACACATATGTATCATATCGACTTTACAATCCCTTTCCATTTTTTAACCCTCCCACCCCCTCCCTGTCCCTTCCCCCAACTCCAGCTATCACTTCATGTGCTAAACACTGTATGGCTTCTCTGACTTAGAAAACCCAGAACACAGACATTCTTTGATAACCTTGTTTTTGAAACTAAAGCTAGACCGCCTTCATCAGAGGACTTCATCTGTCTGTGCATCAGAATCACTCGGTTGCTTAACACATAGCTTCCTGGCTCGGCCTCAGAGCCTCTGGCTTCCTTGGGCCAAACTGGTAAGTGTAGCTTTAGAAAAATGATAAATGATTCTCAATGGAAAGTCAGATGGTCTTTGAAGCCCTATGCCTCCCAAACCAAGCTCCATGTATTGTGAAACCAAAGGAAATGACACTCAAACCAGGAACAAGAGTCCTTCTCCTGAAGTATTTGTGCATTGTCCAGGCACACCCGGCTCATGCGTTATGGGGAGTCTAGCACCCTTTTGAGCAGCCAGCCCCCTGGGAAGGAGACACAGACTCACATTCTGAGCTCTCAGCCATGGAACAGGCAACCCAGAAGTGCCTTGTCTGCAATTGAGGCCTGAGAGCTTCTCTGGCTTGATGATGGCATTCTGCACAATGTTGAACTAAATGTACCAGGCAGAGATAGGGCATGGAGATGAGGGTAAAGACCAGCTGTAGGTAAATCTTGGGCCAAAAAGCTTATTTTTGTGTCAAGAAGAATTTGAGTGAGGGAAAAGCCAGGAGTGAGAAGAAACAGTGAGGGACAAGGCAGGAGCTCAGTGTAAATGGGTTTCATCCTTCTTTGTTCTCTGCCTACCTAGCCTGTGGTTGTACGCCCTGAAAACCATTTCAGAGAAAGGGCAGTAGCTGGCTCCTCTGCCTGGCCTTCCACTCGCCTGCTCCTGGGAATGACAACTCCTCCTGGGTGGTTGCTGAGAAGGTCCCCAGCAGCCTGGTTTCTGCAGGTCCCACAGATGGAGCCCCAGCCCAGTCTATTCCCATGCAACTTGCTTCTCTCCAAACCTAGGTGTGGTGTGAGTCTCTTGAATGAGAAAGATGAGTAGCTGTGTGTGTGTGTGTGTGTGTGTGTGTGTGTGTGTGTGTGTGTGTGTGTGAACTCAGAAACAGAAATCAAGAAGGCATTAGAAAGAATGAAGCATATAGACAGAATGAGTCAAAGATCAAGGAAAAGAATGAACAGGACATTCTGGGTTTCCTACAGAGTTGGCTTCCTCTTGGCCCTAAGTCCCATTGTGCCATCCACATTTCTACCTTCAGAGTTGTTCATAATTAGTGCCCCTTTGGATGTGGTAGCTGAATTGACTTCTGTTACTTATAATCAAAAAACCCTAATAAGCATAATTATAACACATGAATCATAACATTTGTCATATTCAGATGAGTAAGAAACTAGTGCCATCTCCACAAGGAGGTCATGTGAAAGAGTGTAACCAGGAGATGTGAAATCTGAGTTCAAATCTTTATCCTAGAATCCTGCTACCCACACAGCACCTTAGACACTGATGTTAGTTCTTAAAGGTAACCCAATTCCACTGCTACCCAGTTGGATGGCCTTCAAAAGAGTTTTTAACGTCTTTGGATTTATCTATAAAACAGCCGTAGTGGTCCATAAGAAGGGAGAGTTGGACCATTCTCTCTATGGAGGCTGCTTTTAACATGGAAATCTACTTTTGTGACACTTGATACTATCAAAGGAAGCTTCCCCAGAATTATTCTTAAAGCCCCAATCTGTACATGCCAGCTTCTTATATGAATGTTGGGTAAAACTGAAAATTTTCAAATTTAAATATAATAAAGGTCAAATATGCCTAGCTTCTCACTAGCCATTTAAACTTTAAGCAACCTTAGGGCCGATTTCCAATACTCAATTTTCTGATTCTTTTGACTAAACCTTGTCATGTATTTTTGAGAACCAACTAAATGTCTGATGCTTTGCTTGTTCTTGTGTTCTTAAAAAAGAAAATAGAAATCGCGGCTCTCTGAGACCTCAGTGGAGGTGGGGAGACAGAGGACACACATTCCTGCATCATGGTTTGATGGGGGCTGCCAGGGGGGTGTGGTGTATCATGGACAGACTAGGAGTCATAAGGTGGTCCGGGGTGGGAGGCCACCGAGGGTGTAATGGAACATGTCATGGGAGAAGTAATGGGTTCGGCCAGTGGAACAAGGCAGAGGTAGAGTGGACCAGATTAGGAGGAATAGGTCCTTTCTTGCAGTGGGATTGTAGAACCAAAGTGTGCAGTTGAAAAACCATGACTAGTGTTGTGGAACTTGCTGTTTTGCTCCTTTGAAAGGCAGTCTTAGGTTGGGAGTGATTCCGAAGGAGATGAGGGAGCTAGAAGTGAATTTCTATAACTGTACAAGCTCTCATATTTCAAAAAGTTTCCGGGAAGATAACTCCAATATGTATCAGAGTAGTGAAATCTCAGAAGACTAAATACAATGCACTATGAAGTGCATACAGAAACATAAGTTTCTTGTCCAAGAGCAGGGGTAGAGGAACATATAAGAAAAAACAAGTCAGTTTATTGAATGATTGGTAAATACCATATACTCCAAGCTTTACTCCCATTATTGCCTCCTTTCTGCACATTGGTGAGGTAGAGTTTGGTATTACCATGTGTCACAGAATGCTCTCCTAGTAAGGTTTCCTTTGTCCCTCACCTCTTTCCCTGTTCTGCACCTGTCTGAGACATAGTCTATTTTACTTATTTTGTACATTTTAGTTCTCTCTAGCTTTACCATAGAATAGATTTCTTAAAGGCAGGAATTTTGTTTTGTGTGCTACTGCATTTCCATCACTAAGAAGCCACAAGAAAAATAATAGCTTAATAAATATTGACGAATAAACGGACAGCAGAAATAGGTACAGAATGGACAAATGCTTCAACTGAAGCTAAGGGCCTGGCAGTGGCAAGTCTGGAGCACAGCCGTAATGTGAACAGTGACAAAGGGTCAAGGGACCAGACCAGCAGCCTGGTGACAAAAGGCTTAAAGACATTTTGATTCACTTATTGTACTCATTCAACTAATCACCAATATTCACTGAGCACCTATCACTGCTTGGCATTGTCCTAGGCATTGGAGAAACAACAGTGGACAGGCAGAAGGTGCCCGCTCTCAGTGGAGGAGAGGGAAGGAAGAACATAGAAAATGGAACACACAGAATAATTTTAAGAGATGATATATTCTGTGATGATGACAGAACAGAGAGAGGAAATAAGTTGGGAGGAGATGAGGCAGATAGCTCCTCAGAGAGGGCATCTTGAGAAGGCGGCATGGCTGAGCATCCTTTATATAAACACTTGGAATCAGAAGTGTAAGAGATTTTGGAATTTTCTAAGAATTTTGAATATTTTCATATACATATGCAGTATCTTGGGAAAAAGACCCAAAAAGTAAACACAAAACTCATTGGTAATCTCATATATGCCTTATATACGTACGTTGGAGGTAAATTTTTACAACATTTTCAGTGCTCCTGTATTATACTCTAGCCTGTCTAGTGAGGTTGGTGTGGAATTTTTCATTTGTAGCATCATGTCAGTGATCAAAAAGTGTTGCATTTCTGAGCATTCTCAATTTCAGATTTTTTGAATTAGAGATGCTCAAGCCATATGTGAATGGAGTTTTATGAACAGCACTCTGAAAGAAGATAGTATTCAGAATAGGAAGCGACAAAGAGACAGAGGTGCAGATAGGGCCAGGTCTTGGTGGGAGAGTGAAGTAAACCCCAGAAAGTGTGGAGATGGTAGTTCTGCCCAGAAAACAGAACAGGCCAGGTTCATCTTCTGAGCAACACTTGGCTGGTACCACAGCTAAAGGAACCATACAGAAAATTGCACCTTATCTTAAGCAAGGAGCCAAGCCAGAAAAGACTCTGCTTCTGCCAAGTTCAAGTGATAAACTGAGGGTCAGAAACAGAAGATGCTAAGGAGAAGGACAGCCAGGTTAGTGAGGGGAAGGGACCACTGTTACAGGAGAATTTTTTTGTCTGTTCAAGTTTGAAAATACTTCCACTCAGCCTTAAAATTGCAGTAAGTCCACCCATAATGTTTTCCCACCCCATGCTGGCTAGAGGTAAGGAAACTTTGGAGGTGTTACCTCAGTTAGAGATCATGTAACACGATGATCCTTCCCCAGGACTAGAATCCTCAAATTTCCACAGCAAATGACTCATTCATTTGTAAAAATGCAAGTTGCTGAGCCCTGCCGATAAATTCCTATTTGAAATGTTCAGGGTAAGGCCCAAAATCTGCATGTGTGGTTACTCCAGTGGTCCCCAGAGAGGCCACACCTAGAAAAATGTGGAGAGAACCCTCCAATATGCTTCAGGAAGTCTGCAGATCCCTAGAAAGATAATGGGGAAAAAAAAGGTTTTGTTTGTACCCATATTCATTTCATTTTCAGGGAAACCATTGCTAGTTGTTAGGTTGTTAAAAAGTTGTTAAGAATTTCTTAACAAGCGGTTGAATGTCTCTTATCTAGGTTTGCCCTTGTCTTAGGAACCAAGAAATAGTCCTGGAACATGACTTGCCCAAGTTCACAAAGCTGGAAAACAGCAGGGCTGGTTTGTGGCTCCAGATTATCTCTTGCCAACCCCCTAACTCTCTCCTCCCTGCCCTTATAACTATAGGAACAAGATAGAAAAGGGAGAAAATGTAAGAATTTGAGGCAGAAGATCCCTTATTTTTCCCTCCAAGTAGGACATATCCGTAGAGTGGAGAAATAGAAGGGTGATGTCTTAACAAAGGGCCCAGTCATTCACTGAATGATGCCCCCAAGCCCTGTCAACTATAAGACCCACCTGCACCACCGCCACGGGATCTTTCAGTTGTGAGATCCTGTGTCTAAGCCGAATACCCTAGCCACGGCGGACGGGGCCTGTTGTGGGATGTGTGATGATGACGTGATGATGCTCGTATGAGGACTCACCTGCCCCCGCCTGAGCAGGTGGGCAGTTCACAGCTCCCTGCTGCACCCTGTTCCCACTGATTTATGTCTTCAGGCCACTCTGGATGTGACCTCACTCCTGTTGGTAAGCTCATGCCTCACTTCCTGTTGGGCTCTCCTCCCAGCCTGGTGCCTTGTCGCTAACCACACTTGACCTCCTCAGATTCAGCATGCATTCTGCTCTCCAGTTTTAAGCCAAATCCTTCAGATTCAGGCTTAATCCTGAGTGTCTGGATTCGCCAGCCTTGCTTAGCTTGCTCTTGTGGGCGAACAACTCCCCATCTAGGCCACTGTAATCTTTCCTTTACTTCCTATCTTGTCCTGGTGACAGGGCCCCACCCATCACGGTCCCACCTGGTCACCCTGGCTTTTCCTCTGTCCAGCTGGCGAGAGTCGCCTTTCAAGGGCTAACTGTGTCCAGGGTGCAACCCCTCCACCTGCAAGGCCCTACCCAGGCTTCCATGGTGTCTCTGCCTCTGTGGACGGAGTCCATGAAATCCCAGTTGGGGTCTGGCTGGACAGAGCACCTGTCCACTCTGTCCTAAGCAGCTGTGACTGTCTTACTCATTCCCAGTGCTGGAAAGCTTGTTTCCCCACTCAGCTTGCTAAGTCTCCTCCTTCTTTCCTTCTCCTTCCTTCCTTCTTCTTCTTCCTCTACCACTTTCCTTTATCCTGGCCCACACTGCGGCCTTCCCCGGCCTTCCCCGGCCTTCCCCGCCTTTACTGACATTGCTGCCAGGGGAGCAGTACCCAGGAGTAACAAAGAGCCGGGGTGTTGGCTGGTGCCACCTGCTGCGGCGCGGGCTCCTTTGGAGGCAGACGTCCAGGGAGCCTGGGATGTGCCCTCCGCCCTGCACAGCTTGCCGCGGGCGGCAGGGAGTCAGCTCTGGAATTTTCCCAAGAGCCTCCTCAAAACCATGGGGAGAGCTTGGACATGTCCTCTTTAACAAACAAGGAGAGGAGCGCAGGGTTCAGGAAACTCGCCCCAGGTCACAAATGCAATCAGCCTAGAGGCAGCAGTGAGCACACAGCCGCTGTCCCGCGAGGGCTGCGCGCAGGACCCCGGCCCGGAGCGGCCCCTCGGCGCCTGGACCAGGGCGGTGCCCGCCGAGGCCGCTGGGCCGTGACTGAGCGGCTGTCGGACAGATCTCCGTCGCGGGAGCGAGTCGCCCCGCGAACTCCTGGTGGAGGATCAATCACTTTTTCTGGTGCCGGTGACCGAGGCTGTCTGTCGTGACGTCCTGCCCGGTCTCGCCTGGTCCCTAGGATTGCATTTGATGGGCGGGGCGTCCCCGCCTCCCTCCGCCCCGCTCCCCGGCGCCCGAGCCGGCTGCAGTCAGGACCAATGAAAGCGAGGGACCTCGTCCGCCCAGTGACTAAGAACCGGCGGTATTTAAGGGGAGCGGGCGCGGGCCGGGAGCCGCAGCCCTCCCGTCCTGCTGGGCGCCGCCGGGCCGCAGAGGGGAAGAGGGCGCGCCCCGCGGGCCCCGCCGCCGCCGCCATGTGCTACGGCCGGTGCGCCCGGTGCGTCGGACACTCCCTGGTGTGGCTGGCCGTCCTCAGCATCGTAGCCAACATTCTGCTGTACTTTCCCAACGGCGAGACACAGTACGCCTCCGAAAACCGCCTGAGCCGCTTCACGTGGTTCTTCGGCGGCATCGGTGGAGGGGGCCTGCTGGTAAGTCCCGCCGCCGCCGCGGCCTCTGCGGGCGCCGCTCGCTGCCTGGCCGCGGGGTTCTGCACGTCGGTGGAAATCCTTTCGGTCATGCACAGTTCCAGACCCGGTGGGGTTTGTTGCTGCGGGTGGTGGAGGTGCAGATTCTTTCAAAAGCAGATTTTACAAAGGTTGCGACCGACTTTTTAAATCGATTTTATTAGAGGTTGCTGGACAAACTCTCCTACGTTACAGCTACGCAATAGATAAGCGCTTTTAAACCAGATTTCAGGAACACGGAGTTCCTAGTGCTGGAGCGGGAGGTGGTCCCTGCTGCGCTCCGGGCTGTGGCTGGTTCTAAATCCACAGCTGGGGATCCAAACTCTATGCTGTTTGTTTGCGGGCGTTTTTTGACATGAAAAAAAAAAAAAGTAGAGATTGAGTTCATTGCTGTTTATAAACAAAACAAAACATAAGAAACAAAGAAACCTGTAAACTTTCTTCTGGGGTGCGTTATCTAGAAAAAAAACCCTACACTTAGTAGCAGGTAGGTGTCCGAGGCGAACAGCAAGTGGGCTGTTTTTTCCAAGGTTTGTTTTTAATAGAGGTGAGAGGAATTTGCTGCCCAGCTGGGAGCCAGAAGTATTAGCTTCAGCCTCAGCGCGGAAAGAATGTGGAAACTTGAGTTTGTTGTTTTAAAATTCTGGGATTAAGAATTTTAAAGAGAAATTTTATTGTACGGAACTTTTTTTCTTGGCCAATAGAGGACATTATAACATTTAAACCTAATATACTAATTACGGACTACAACTCTTTTAAATTTAAGTATTGCTATCACGTTACCATAATCATTAATACAAGTGCTATTAATATTAATTAGCATAATTGTAATCTTTAATGTAACAGTCATGAGTTTTTCTTTTGACTATGAACTTCAAGAATTTAATAGTGATGTTACGTGAAGAGCTTTAGAGTGAAGCTAAAAACCTCCTTTGTATCTTCAAATAGATTATATCTATTACACACAGGTTTCACCCCTCCCACTTACAAAAAGTTTCAGTTATTCTATTTGATGCTTATTGGTATCTTCTCTGTTTGGTAAGAGGAAAGCTCATATTTGAAGGCTTAATAGTCCCACAGCAGAGTTTGCATCAGGAATTTTGTGATGCGCTTGTGTGGAGCGAACGCATAGGCAGGCCAGTCTCCTACTCCTCCCGGTCCAGGTCCTCAGCTAGAGGATACTCGGCACCCTGAAGGAAAAACAAGCAAATGTTGCTTTTAGATCGTTTTTTTTTTCTCTTTACACTTTTATATCCTTTGAGACACTTAGTCAACTCAATCGAAACCACTCATCCCCATCAGAAATAAATATATTTTAGCAAAGGATGCTTAACCTGACTCAGCTGAACTTGGGGGAAGACAGTGACTTTAATGTTATGGCCTCCTGACCAGATGCTCCTGCCAGCTTTTGTCTTCATTGGCCTGGAAGAGGACGACTGCTGCGGCTGCTGCGGCCACGACAACTGCGGCAAGAGATGTGCAGTAAGTCCTCCTCCTGTGGGGTGTGCGGGTGCATGCGTGTGCGTGTGCGCGTGCGTGCATGGCTCGGTTCGTTTCTAAGACGCGGCCCTGGCATGCTGAGATGTGCCGTTCATTGCTGCTCTCCCTAGATGCTGTCGTCTGTCCTGGCGGCTCTCATCGGACTCGCAGGATCGGGCTACTGCATCATTGTGTCTTCTCTGGGTTTAGCAGAAGGGCCGCTGTGTCTGGATTCCAGTGGCAACTGGAACTACACCTTTGCCAGCAGCAACGGAAAGTATGTAATTGGTCTATACCTGGCAACACCTCCTTATCTATCACAATGCAGTGTGGCAGCCCTGTGAGACTAACTTTTCCATCCATCCACTGTCCATCATCCGTCCCTCTCTCCCTCCCTCCCACCCTCCATCCGCAGAAGTGATGTTTCTATACACACACACTCAGGAAAGCTGGTCAAAACTTAGGTAGGTGGTAATGACTCAGTCAATGCTTCTTTGAGCCGTCGTTGCTTATAAGGTTATTGTTTTTTCTGATTCAGCTTTTTAAAGTTGAATTTCGAAAAGTTCAGCGTTGAGATTCAGGAGTAAAATGAATATGGATAAATAATTTGAATTGCCCTTATATTATCAAGAATATTGTCCTCCGCATGAATTATGTAACATATAATGAGGATGGATACACACACAGACCCATGGACACACAGTCAGACAGACACACACACAAACATACACACAACCGCAGTTTCTTTTCCCCATGACATCATGAATGTAGAATTAATTAGACCTGGGTCCATTCCAAGCTGTGTGCTCAATCTTTGAGCACAGGAAAAAGTGAACTGACTTCTCTGCATCTCAGTTTCCTCAGCTGTAAAACAAAAACCATGGCAGTTAGAGGAATGGGATAAATACATAAGACACTCCGGCAGGGGCTGACCCCGGCAGCATCACCACCGTCACGTGTTAATATAACCCCACAGCTGAAAACGAACACAGCACAGTGGTAACCTCTGAAGCAGAGCTGGCACTTACAGGAGTTTAAAGTTGTGGGGTCCAAAATTGTCATGAACGGTGGCTCATCTTTGTTCTACATACTGAATGTACCAGTAGAAAATGATTATTCACACCCTCCAAGCACACAAAACTGTGGTGCGAACCTGCCTCTTTATAAAGCCTGATTATGTCCCTGGCCTGCAAGGAAAGGTAGGAGGACCTTGAACATTTTTTATAGCTGTTTGGGTGCCCCTCTCATTTATGGCTCTAGTTTTGTAGGAAGTCTTCCCTTCCTTCTCTACTAGCCTCTTACCCCTGGGCTGAGCCTGTGCAGGAATTTCAATAAGGAATAGTTCCAAGCCACTGCTTAGGTGCCCATAGCTCCACGGAGCCAATGAATTTTTTTATGTCGTGACCTAAAACTACTGAATTTTTTTTTTGCTCCAATTTTAAAAAATCAGACCCAGAAAGACAGAAATTTATTTTAACAAGAAGAAATGAAAGAAAGGAGGGAAGGAAGGAAGGGAAAGAAAGAAAGAAAGAAAGAAAGAAAGAAAGAAAGAAAGAAAGAAAGATTGATTCTCTGGCCACTTCATGAACTGCTCCAAAGCTATGTCTCTAATTCCAGGCTTCTTTGTTCTGCAGTGGCCAGAACTGATAAGGAGAGAATTATACCAAGCCTCTTTGTGCGGCTAAGACAATCTTTGATTTTCCCACATGATTTAATCCTATTATTTCATTAAGAATCACAATACAAAAAAAAAAGAAAAGAAAAGAGAGATGACAGGAAAGTAGAAGGGAGACTATTAAAGGAAGAGAGAGGATTGGGGGAGGGGAGAGATAACGAGGGAGTGAAAATAAGCTTGTAGTCCGCATTGTTCTGTGTAACTTATATGCATCAATATAAAAACTCAATGGTATAGCAAAGCCTGAAGTTTCAGGAAAACACTCAGAGGTAGATTTGTTTTTCGAACAGGAAGACTATCCAGGTATTTAGAAATTGTCCTGAGTCATATACACATGCAGTCAAGTATGACCTCAGCACAAAGTGACCTCAGGTTGTTATTTACCATTTAACTACTTCGAAAATGCTTCGAGTACCTGCTGTCTGCCAGACACTGTTCTAGAGATTGGATATAGAGAAAACTAAGTCCAGTTCTTACTTTTGTGGAATGCAGCCTTGTTGGGGGCGGGGCACAGGCAGCTACTCTTCTTCTACTAGGTTAGGTGCCCTTTCTCTGGGTCCCTTCACCTTCTGTTCACCCAGTGTACTTGTTGTTGAGATCCCCTCCCCTCCCCGCCTTCCCTCCCCTCCCCTCCCCCTCCCCCCTCTTT
>PVKB01003880.1:0-148493 GCA_004027205.1 Ctenodactylus gundi | reverse complement strand
GCAGCATTAGAAAAGTTAAGAAAAATTCTCAAATTGGTTGGAATTAATCCTGCCTGCTTCTTGTTACAAATTAGCTTTTTCCTTAAAAGCAAAAAGTAATTTGGTTTCAAGAGGTCTCAGTTGAAAGCTCTAGCACATTATATCTCCAAAGCAGTCAGAATTTGAATAATTTTTAGAAAAGAATGAACTGTGTTTTAATGAAATAATCTAAGTCAGTAAATTAAAATACTAATTTAGAGATTAAATCAATAAGTCTTTAAATCAATATTCATACAATATTAGTTACAAAGTCTTTCACAGATAATAATTAAGAAACAATAAAATTGGGAAACTGAGTAAGAAATTTTATCATTCAACCACCTTCGTACATGACTTTTCTCATTTTTCTATGTCTGCCTTTAGTTCACATGCCCATACACACATGAATTTTCCTTAAGCCGGGCTTATTGCATTGTACTTCTGTTTTTGTTCACAATAGTTCATATGTGTTCCAGAAAATCCAGACAGCATTCCAAGGTGAGAATTTCTAACCACAGAGTCCTAGATTAAAAGTCCAAAATTTTAAGTTTTAATTTCACGTTAACCATTGCAATGATCTCAGCGCTAAATTTCTTCATTTTGTGAAATGGCACGTTGTGGGAGAGCCCAATCCAGTTGAATATTGAACCAATTCTTTTCTCTTTTTCTGAATAAAAATCACAGCGCACAAAAGGGCAGCTTGTGAGGTGTCTGAGGAGGAGTGGGCATGCACTGAAAGGCTTTCTTCTTCTCCACAGCTACCTTCTAGATAGTTCCACGTGGTCCCAGTGCACAGAACCCAAGCACATTGTGGAGTGGAATGTCACTCTCTTTTCTCTCCTCTTGGCTTTTGGTGGAATCGAGTTCATCTTGTGTCTTGTTCAAATAATAAACGGAGTGCTTGGAGGCATTTGTGGCTACTGCTGTTCTCGCCAGCAGGTAAGAGTCTGTGTGAAAATGCCCGAAACTGGTTCTGGTTAGTCGGTTACCATAATGCACCATTCTTTCACCAAAGAGAAGAAGTCAAAACTGAGCATGCTCAGCCTGGTGGCATTTAGTCTTATGTCATCTTCGGGGCAATACGTCCCTTCCTGTCTGTTCTCTTCTCAGCGCTGAGCTTCCTTCAGTCTCCCAGTCACCAGCTTATCTAACCTTAGCTCTAATTGTGAAATGTTCCAGTTTTGGATTATTCAAGAGAACATCAAAACAAATACGCCGTGAACACAAATTTTCATATAGATGAATGACCTACTCTTCAACAAGTTTGAGAAACCAAAAATTGTCTTGCTTTCTTTTTTTAAATTCCTGTGACCCATGAAGGCAGGTTCTAGTGCCTTAAATAAAAGAATTCAGTCAAGACATAAAAATTTATACAGAAGCACTGGTTGAGTTTATTATTTAGTAGTTGATAGAGAGTTAAATCTTCAAGAAAGAGGACGAGAGTGCTGTGAGGGTGCCTGCCCCCACTTGCAAGTTTAGATACTGTGAGCTGTGCCTTCAACATGGAGGTGCATGGGCGCCACGTGGACATCTGCACCAAGTGCAAGTTTGGGTACATTTTTGTGTGTGCAAGTGTTAGTTCTGGGGGTTTGGGGGCATAGCCCAGAGACTATAGAGTGACACCTTGTCTCAAAAAAAAAAGAAGAAGAAGAAGAAGAAGAACTAGGGTAACTATGATGTTCATGAACATTTTTAGTTAAAAGCTACTTTGGAATCTCAAAATGTCTTTGTGTCCTTTCCAGATAGTCAGTGTCCCCCCCCCCCACCCCCCAGGGGCTTTGATCAAGAAATGTAAGAGTTCTTAATTTCAACCAAGTTCCAACCCAAGGAGGAAGGAGAGAGTCTATAAGGCAGTTTCTCTTCCTGGTATTTTTGGGCCTTGGCTATGCTGTGAGATAGAGGCCCATGTCTATGCATACAGCACCAAGAAAGTGCACAATGTGACCCTTTAAAATGTCATTCATTGTGCTGAGTGGGATTGCTTTGCATCTGAGGCCTAACCAGTGATTATAACCATATCTATGCTGAGACCTTTGCTTCTGCCCTAAGCGTTTGGACCCCTCCCCTTTTGCCCCTCAGGCCTACTAATGTCCAGCTACCTGTCTAACAACTAGTAGCCTCTGAGTAGCAGTTATGAAAAGCCTTTCACTGTGAAAGAAAACCAGGAAGCACTTGTTTCCTGAGGATATGACTTAAAAGAGAAAAATGTATTTGTTTGTAGAAGGGAAAGTTCTTGTTTCTTTATCTCCTAAAAGATATATATTATTGAATTGATGGAAGTCCAGCTTGATTCAGTTTTGGGAGGTAGTTTCTTTTATGCCTTTTTCTGAGAAACAAGATTAGGCCTATAGAAATTTATTTAATATATATTTTCCAAATCATCTACTCCTCAGATTTTAGGTCTTTTAACTTTCTTTGAAAATAAGACCAAAATGTAATGAAAACTGAAAATCTACTTCTATCATGAAAAAAACCCTTTGCTGTAAATAAATGGAAACTTTTTATAATTTTTAGGGGAAGTTAAAAATCTAATTTTTCTTATCAGGCAAGAACATTAGATTAATGATTTCTTTGGGATCCTGCCAAATTTCCAAGAAAAACAGCAGAGTGGGAATCGTTCAGCATGAAGTTGTTTTCAGGCAACACAGATGGGGAAGGACAGGGAGGAGTTCTCGAGGGATTACTGAACGCAACCTATCTTTAGCCTTGGATTTCATATGAGGCAGAGTTTAAGTACAGAGAGATGTTTTGGAGACAGTTAACACAAGTCAGCATCCAGAATTGTTGCAATGATTTGTCAGGGAGTGACACCTCCCCTGAGTTGGGGGACAAATACCCTGGGCTCCCATTTGAGTCACTGTAGAGCTGGCTTTTTCCCAGAGGCTTTGGGAAGATCTGATAGTTTTGTTTAGAAGACAAAAGCCACTCTCAAAGGGCAGGACTTTGAGTGTAGAGCGTTGGTCCCTAGCTTGGTAGCATTTCATTTGAAAGATTACCTACACTGAGCCCACACTGGGCGAAACTCTCATGGCATAATCTTTTAAGTCTCTAACCATAAAATCCCAAGCAAACACACTCAGAGCCAACCTCACATAGGTATCCTGCCATTTCTGTGGGCCCTTTCTGTAGCTTTTGCTGGGAGACAATGGGTCTGGTTTGTTTAGACAACATTTTTGTGAGCATTGTCTAAGCCCTAAGTGTAGTTGCCTAAAGCTCTGTGAAAGTTGAGCTCACTCTCCTCTTTGTTTGTTTAAACAGGAAGATAAAGCACAGGAACTTCATGGCTTCTTTATTTTGATCATAACTAATGTATACTTCATTTTCTTTACAGCAATATGACTGCTGAAAGAACCTCCGAAAGACAGAAACGCAAGCTTCCTCTATTTCACTGTAATTTATATGGTTTACTTGTATTATTGTAAAACTTTGTACTAGTGTTTCATATTCTACATATTCTACTTTTATAAGGGTGTATAAAGACTGGCATCTTAACGTGTCAGTGTTCAAACTTGACAAATATTTTTAAGGAATGAGAAAAACTGAGCTCTGGAGGTCATTTAGAGACTGATAGTACTCAGCCTACCTGAGATTAACTCAGTAATGTTTATTGTTAAAGATCACACTCCAATAACTATTGTATATATGTGTAAGTGTTTCAAATGAAACATATCTAGTTGCTTTTTCTTGAGAACAAGGAGGAAGGACTGAAAAGATGTTGCTTTTCATTGTTTATATGGTGTTTCCCACCCACGTGCCTACAATCTACATCCCATTTCTAGGCCTCTGGAACCGGAACCAAAGGCCTTTTGAACAGCCTTAGCTCTGTGAGACACAAATGCTTTTCTGAGTTTGGAGGACTAATTGAAAATGCTTCACCCCAAATGATGGAGTCAAAATACGCAATGCCACTAGTGTCTCTGAGTACGACCAGATCCTAATTTTTTCTAATAAGCAGAAAGCTTTCTGTCATTCAAAGACATCACTAAGGATCACATGTTTAAAGAGGAGAAGACCAAGGTGATTGGACAAGAAGACCAGTGGGAAATGGAGTAGAGCAATTGAGCAGCATCACAGCAGGGGGGAAGGGAAAAGAAGGGCGAGGGGACCACAAGAAGACATCCCCCACATTCAATTGTATGTGACAAAATAAAGTATTCACTACCATTTCTGCTCTTCAGGCTTTGTTTCTGAGTCTTCTATTGTGTCCAGTCTACAGATTGTGTCCTCCCTGTTGTGAAGAAAGGCTGCCAGCCTTCTGGTCTCTTAATCTCCTGTTCTCTCTCTCATTCTCTTCTACCTCCCTCTGCTATCCATAAAGCATCCCTGCTGTGCCATCCCTTGGGGATATCACCCCAATTTGGTCACTTTCCTTTCTGCTGGAGGGAAACAGACACTTTCTCTCCTATTGTACAGAGTTCGGCTTTCTGAAATGACAGGATTCCCTTACCTGCTGGTAATTGTCCATAGAAATGCTATTAATTTTGAGGTCATTGTCCCGTGCAACAGACACACAAATCAATGAAGAGGATCCCTGGCTGGTAGGCCACAGCACACCTCCTCTGGCCCAGGTGTCCTGTGGTGACACCTGACTGAAGGTTCAAACCTCTCTGGTGAAGGATATAAGCTTTCCCCCCTCAATTTTATTAGCATATTTTATTAGTGTGTGTGTGTGTGTGTGTGTGTGTGTATGCAATGCACAATGGTTACATTGAGTATTTTGTGCACACATATATCATGCCAACATTGCTATCTCTTCCTTTCCCCTCTTTTGGCATTCCTGCACCCTCCCTCAACCTCCTGGACTCCCAATGTCACTCCCATTTGGCTCTATAAAGTGCCTATATTCTAGCTTTCTCTTATTAGAGAAACCATAAAGGATAATATCTATAAGCATGTAACATAAAGTGTACATAGGATTACAAAGTAAGCCAACATATTGGAATTTTTATGAAAATATACATAAATTTTTAAAAATTGTGGTGTGATTGTTGAAATAGTTCCATCACTTCCCAGCAGCAGGCAGAGAGACAATGATTGCATGTCAGAAAATATTGCACTTTTGAAATATTATTTCAATTAAAATGGTATTCCGAGATACCTATGGCAATTTAAAAGTGACCTGGAGGTACATATAAATTTTGTGTTGCAGACCAAAGTATCACTAATACTGTTGATATTTAGTTTGCTGCGTGCAGTTGTAGTGAAAGGAAAAACTACATCGTGGTTACAGTTTAGTAAAAAGTGATGATATCCTTCTTTTGCCCTTCACGTTTACCAGCCCGTATCTATCCACGGGTTTGGAGGGAGGTCTTGGACACCAGGTTAAGAACTCCTGAAATGCAGAATTAAAACACTGGAGGAGGAGGAGAGGAGGAGGCTAACAATGAGCCATAAGGACAGCTCTTTCCTAAACCTATCCTTAAAGGCAATGGAAATAATAATTATTAACCACTATAGTAATGATAACAGCCATCAATCAGATTCCTTTAACATGACATGCAGTTTTCACACATTTTATTTCACGAAAATCAGTCAACAACCCTAGAAGGTGGTGCTTGTCTCTGTTTCACAGAATCGGAACTCAGTCAGATTAAGGAATCTGCCCAACATCACATCTTTAGCTAATGAGAAAACTGTGGTTTGCTTCCGGGCAGCCTAACGCCAGCCTCCTTCCATTTGTCTCCCCTGCCCTCTCCGTGTCCTCTGCCTCCTTGCCAGGGGCTGGAGCTTCTCACCATCTCACACCCGAACTCAGGCACTCCACCCATTTAATAGGGGCTCTGTCAAGTCCCTGTGACTCTGTCATCTCTGTTCCAGAGTCCAAATTTGAATGACTCAAAGTTTCCCCTTATTTGTAAATTCTTTAATAGTAGACATGGCCACTGCCCAGAGGAAGGAGCTTGCACAAGTTACTTTATATCCTGTTAACTCCTGTTTATAGCCTATACTCTGGGGCTGAAGTATTCTAGACGTCTGTGTCAGGAAACTCCCTCAGGGACGGAGCCAAAACAGCTCATTATTACCTGGCAGCACAAAAATCAATAAAAATTACTGTAGAATCTGAGTCACTTGAATAGCATGCCTGGCCTTTGTGTGCCACTTTACCAAAGTTAGCAAACTTACAGGCAACCCCTTGCATGAGGGAAATCTTTTGACTTGAAATCTTGAAAACTGATAGAGAAATGAAAATCAAACTAGCACTGAGATACCACTTTACCCCAGTGAGAATGGCTTATGCCAAGAACTTAAATAGCAATAGGTGCTGGTGAGGTTGTGGGGGAGAAGGAACCCTTTTACATTGTGGTGAGATTGTAAACTAGTACAACCACTGTGGGAGACAGTATGCAGCTTCCTCAGAATACTGAAAATAGGTATTCCATTTGACCCAGTGATACGTCTTCTGGGTATCTTTTCAAAAGAGTTAAAAAGAACCTGTAAGAGAGATGCATATACACCCATGTTTATAGCAGCACAACTAACAGTAGCTAAATTGTGGAAGATGCTGAAATATCCGTCAGCAGACCAATGGATACGAAAAACGTGGTATATGCACACGACAGAACACTACTCTGCCAGAAAGACAGCAGAGTCCAGTCATCTGTAGGTAAATGGATACAAATCGAGACCACGATGCTAAGTGAAGTGAATCAGACTCATAAGGTTAAATGTCACATGGTTTCTCTAATATAAGAAACCCAGAACATAAATAAATAGTAGAGTCAAATGGTGAGATGTTGGGAGTCAGAGAGGAAGAGGGATATGAAATTGACACTATGAATATGTGCAAAAGATTCTCACGCTTAATGTAACCACTGTGCATCATATATATGTATATATATGAGAAAAAAGAAAACTGATGAAAATGTTACGTTCGTTGCACTTTGAGTTTCACATAAGATCTCTTTGGTTATATTTTCTCTGACTCTAACCTATGGTCTGAAGAGGAATGGGATTTGGAACAACTTTTCTGGAAAAGTAACTTGGTGATGAATATTAAGAATCTGTAATCTGCAAATCAACCGAGAATGATGTCACATGCTTGTAATCCCAGCATTTTGGGGAGCTAAAGAATGATAATTTTAACTGTGGCTGAGCACCTGGACAATTTAATGAGATCTTGTCTCTAAAACAAAAACAAGAAATTCAAAAATGGCTGGAGGTATAGCTCAATGTGAAGGTCCTGGTTTTAACTCCAGTGCAAACTTAAAAAAAAAAAATCTACACATCCATTTTAACCCAGTATTTTTATTTTTAGAAACTTCTTTTAAGAGAATAGTCAAGGATATTCATAATAGCTCAGCTTCCAGGGATAATTATGGTACCATTGTTTATAATACCAAGAAAAATGACAAAAATGTCTAGCAACAAGGAATTGTTTCAGTAAAATGTAGTCGTTACAATGAAACAAGATAAAAGGCTATCAAATCAGGGTGAATGGGATAAGTAACACAACCCTGAGAGAAGCCGTTGAAATAGGGAAAAGATAACCTGTATATCTAAACATACGTATGCGTGGACACATCTTTATATGCAAAGATAATTTAAACCATCAGATTGCAGATGATTTTTCTCTTGGTTCATTTTGCCTACTTATACTTTCTGAAATTTCTAAACAAATGTATATTACTTTGGAGAGAAAATAAAAGTGAGAGGAAAAAAAGATTCGGTCTTAAAATCATTCAGGAAGCAGTCCTCAATGTTTAAAGGAAACTCCCCAGGTGTATGAGAAAGCCATTGTTCCCGGGCTCAGACAGAGGACTCATTCTGCAGCAGGCACCCGGGAATAATTATAGCTACAATCAGATGAAGGGTTGGGCCGGGTAAGGCCGGCACTAGCACCTCTCAAAATATCACAGGAAGGCTGCAGTTCCCACTCTGTGTTTAGAAAATATAAGTATGTGGTTTCTCCTTAGCTTAGCTACATTCTTACAAATACCATCTATGTAGCTTTCTATTTTAGGAAGGAGCGTAGGGACACATCTTTCCTTCACACATTGGCCTTTTATCAGAGCTCTTTGTGCTACCAAATTCCGTTTGTTTTCATTTTTTGAGGTGAGGGAAGAGTTGAAAATAAGTAAATCCTGGCCTAATTGGTTTGTAGGAATAATTCGACATGCCTTAACAGAGAAATTGAGTCACTCACTCTAAGCTGGTATAAATTGTTCTTCCTGCTTTTTTGTCATTAACTCAATTCATGTGAGTCTTGCTCAATTTAGATACTTATTTTAATTACTGCAATTACAGGAGACTGCTAGCTCTTTCTGGAGCTAGCTTCTCTCTCTCTCTCTCTCTCTCTCTCTCTTTCTCTCTCTCTCTCTCTCTCTCTCTCGCTCTCTTGATCTCTCATACATGCACACCCCCTGCATAGAGACATATATTTTTCTAATCAGCAACTAAAAATAATAAATTACTGCTACCTGAGCTAAAATGAATAAATTTTACGAATGTCAGAACCAAAACCATTTTCCACTTTCGTCGTCAATTTTGAGGAACCATTCTGGATGTAATTTCAACTAGAGTAACTAGTTGCTTAAAATAGAGAAAGGGTGACACTCACAACATTTCAGCCCCTTAAGTGCACTATTCCAGGTATCTATATTCTCCAGGTGAACCCTCCACCGGGAAGACTGTGCCAAACATTCCAGGTATTTCTAATTCCCACCACACCCCTCCATTACATGTAGCAGGATCACCTTGGTTGATCCAAAGTGCCGGAGCCAACTACAATGGCCACTCCCATCTGAGATGGTAGACAATGTCTAGCAGGGTTGGCAGGCAAAACCAAAGAATCCTGGCTCAGATCTTGCCAACCCCTACCTTTATACCATCTGTGGCAACCTCTTAGCTATATCTGTAGTTCTAAAACTAAAATTAACTGCCAAATAATTGATGATACCTGTTAATAGGCCTGCACCAATGGGCCCAGAAATTTTTAATTTTAAAAAATTACTTTTTATATGTAATAAAATACACATAAAATGTACAGCTAAATGAATTTTTACACATGCTTACACTACAGACCCACCATTCAGATCAACATTATGAAAATGTTCTAGCTAGCAAACTTTGATGTCATTTCCTCCTTAAAGGCACCATGCAGACTTCATGGGAGACTTACAGTTTAAAATTGTTTGCATGTGAATCTCAAATACACACTTTAGTGGTCATCTGCTCTTGGTTTTCAAGAGCATTGAGCCTTGGAGTAGCCCCTTACACCCTCTCCCAGGCAATGGGTGCCCGAACCTCCCACCCACCAGCACCACGCGTGCCCAAAGAAGATGCAGCTCTGATCACACCACCTCGGTCAGCTTCCCCTGCTGCTGGACTCCACATACCTTGACTGCGTGTGTGGCCTGTGTCTAGTTTTGTGTCTGCTTTTTCTCAGTAAACACTGTTACAGAAGGTTTCCTAGTGAAATGGATAGTCTGCTGAAGCTGAGTATATGTTTCATGGCAATGACGGAGCACAGAGGTGTCTTGGAGGGAAAGGGAAAAGGCTGGATTTGAGATTTCGATTCTAGTTTAAGGTGACTTTCAGAGACTGGTAAAGGCTGTGATATAGTCGCTTAGGACTGGCAGAAAGAGCAAAGCAATAATTTTGGAGCAACTTGGGACATGTTTTTCTGTATTCTCTCTCTCTCTCTCTCTCTCTCTCTCTCTCTCTCTCTCTCTCTGTGTGTGTGTGTGTGTGTGTGTGTGTGTGGTACTGAGGGTTGAACCCAGGGCCTTCACACTGGGTTACATCTCCAGGCCATTTTACATTTGATCTTGAGACAGGGTCTCTTTAGTTGCTGTGTAACCCAGGCTGGACTTGAAGTCAGTGATCTTCCTGCAGCAGCCTCTTGGAGTGCTGGGATTCCAGGCCTGTGTTGCTGGGCCAGGCTTATATTCATTTGTGTGTATTTTTTGCTGCATGTGAGAACTCACTCATGTTTGGTTTTTGCCTTGGCAAGGAATCAAATTGGTACTGCAGTTTCTTTTGTTTTGCTTCAATTAACATTCCAGGGTCCCAGAACTTCCCCCTGGCCTGGTACCCCTAAGGCTTGGCTCCTCTCTTCTGGCTGTGTGTGTTTGTGTATGCATGCTACACACTTTCTCTTATCCATTTGTGCTCATGTCTGGGCTGTTCTGAACAATGTTGCAGTAGACATCGAAGAGCAAATGCCTCTTTGAGATACTGATTTCATTTCCTCTGAATAAATCCCCAGAAGCGGGATTGCTAAATCATATGGTGGTTCTAATTTAATTTTGAGAACCCTCCCTACCAGTCCGTAAGAGACATATTCATTGCACTCCCACCAGCATTCCAGAGAGGTTTCCTGTCCTCCACATCAGACCAGAGCTTGCGTTTTTTGTTGTTCTTGTTGTTGGGTTTTTGTTGTTGTTGTTCTTTTTTTTTTTTTTTTTTTGATTCTTAACAGAGGTAATATCTCATTGTGATTCTGGTCTACATTTTCCTGATGGTTAGTGATGTTGAGCTCCTGTTCATATACATATTGGTGATTTGTATATGATTGGAAAAATTTCTATCCATGCCCATTCAAAAAAGTTTATCATTATTATTTATTTATTTTTGCTGTTGAGTTGTATGAATTCCTTATATGATTGTATATTTATCAGCTGGATGATTTACAAATATTTTTCACGTTCCATAAGTTGTCTTTTTTTTTTTTTTGAGACAGTCTTGCTCTGTAGCCCAGGCTGGTCTTGAACTCACTATGAAGCCCAAGCTGGCCTTGGGCTCATGGCAATAAGTTAGTTGTCTTTTAATCTTATCATTTCTTTTTTTATTAATTGATGTTACATCCAAAAAAGTGTTGCAAAGTTCAGCATGCAGGAGCTTTTCTCCATATTTTCTTTTAAGATGGTTATGGCTTTAGGTCTTGCGTTTTAATCTATTTCCAGGTAAGTTTTCTGCATGCTACGAGATAAAGGTAAATTTTATTCTTTCACACGTGGCTATCCAGTTTTTCTAAAACCACTTACTGAAAGGACTTTCGCTCTTTCACAATTCTGTACCCCGTGCCTTTGTTGAGGACTGGCTGACCACATGGCCGTTCGCATGTGCATGTATTTCTGTGCTTTATATTTGGTTCCACTAATCTATGAACCTGTTTTGTGTAGTACCACACTGTTTTGCCTATGATAACTTCATAGTTGTTCTATGACAGTGTGATGTCTCCAGTTCTATTTTTTGCCTAACATCGCTTTGGTTTTGAGATTTTCTTTTCTACTTATGTGAAAAACATCATTAGAATTTTGATAAGACTTGCACTGAATCTGTGTATTGCTTCAGGCTGTTTGGACATTTTAAAAATATTAATTCTTATAATTTACTAACATGGGATATATTTCCACTTAGTTGTGTCTTCTTCAGTTTCTTTCATGTTTAATTCTGTTGAGGGTTTTTTCTGCATCTATTGAGACATAGTTTTTAATCCTTCATTCCATTTATGTGGTATATTACATTTCCTGATTTGTACAAGTTTAATCATACTTTTAGATTTCAGGGATAAATCTCATTTGATCATGATGTGTGAGTCTTTTAATGTGCTGTTAGTTATAGTTTGCTGTCTAGCTGAAGATTTTTGCAATCATATTATTCAGGGAGAGGGTTTCACAATTTTCTTGCAGTATTCTTAGCTGGTGTTGGTATGAGGGTAATCTTGGCCTCATAAAATAAATTTAATAGTATTTTCTTCTCTTCAATTTCTTGGGAGAGTTTGTGAAATATTGGTATTTAAATGCTTGGTAGATTTTATAAGCCATTTGGGTCTGGGGTTATCTTTTAGAGTGATTATTAATGACTGATTTCATCTCCTTACTATTATTATTCTGGTTAGATTTTCTCTTTATTTGTGATTGGGTCTTGGTAGATCACATATTTCTAGGCACTAATCCATTTCTTATGTGTTATCCAACTTGTTGACATGTAGTTGTTTACTATTGTCTCTTAAGGTCCCTGGTATTTCTGTAGTTTACAATGTCTCCTCTTACATCTAACTTATTTACTTCAGTCTACTTTTTATTTCTCATTAGTCTTGCTAACGCTTTCTCAATTGTGACTATCTTCTCAAAAAGCCAATATTAATTTCATAGATTTTCAGTTGTATTTCTAATTTTGTTTCTCTCTGTGTTCTAATCTTTATTTTCCTCCTTCTGAAAATTTGTTTGTTATTTTTCTAGTTCCTTGAGGTGTAAACTTAGGTTTATTTGAGATCTTCCTTTTTTATTTATGTTGGCATTTATTGGCATAGAGTTCCCTTTTAGAACTTCTTTTGATACACCTCCTAAGATTTAGTATGTTGTGTTTCCATTTGTTTGTCTCAAGATATTTTTTGACTTCCCTTTTGGTTTATTCTTAAACACATTGGTTATTCAAGAGAGAGTTGTTTCATTCCCACATATTTGCAAAGTTTCCAATTGGTAGCCCGGAGGCTATGTGTGCATGCAAGAGGCTGTGTCCACGGGGACAGGAAGTATATTTGAACTGAACTATCTGTACTCTCTGTTCAGTTTTGCTCTGAACTTGAAACTGCTTTTTAAAAAATCAAGTTTCTATTTAGAAAAAAAATCACTCTGTAGCTTTCAAAATTCCCATGACAAAACTGGGTACAGAAGCCTATGCTTGTAGCTTCCGCAGCTTGTAAAGCTGAGATGAGAGGACTGTCAGAGCCCAGTTGGAGACCAGCCTGGGCAACATTTTAAGTCTCCATCTCAAAAAAGAAATCCAATGTCTAAAATATACTCAAGAAAAATTAGATCAAAGTATACGGGGTGAGACCTATCCACTAGCAAATGTTAAATACACCCCTTGTAAATGCAGTTATACTCAATGCTGAGAACTCTTGCTCTATATGCCCATGTTGGCCATCATCAATCTCAAAAGTAGTAAATTTCTGAATATATACTTAAAATTCTCCAGTCCCATACCTGAGGCAAACATCACTAATCAGATGTGGTCTTGGAAGCCTTCTCTACTCAGCCTGTCAGGCAGGGACCGATAAATGACCAGAGTTGCCAGCGGGATCTTCTTTAGTCTCTGCTTCACTGAGTTACTGCCTCTCCAAACCAGAGGTCATCCTGTTGGCCCTCCATCTCCAGGATGTGGAAGGTCTGATTTTTACTTTAGCAAATCTGGCTCCCTGAGTTTCTTCCACACACGCAGAGCTAGCGAGCAAGTTTGCTCAGTCTGACATTTTCACAGCGTTCCAAGCCTAAATCTATGGCATAGGTTCAGGCCTTGGGACAATGCTGTATGTTCATGCCGTTCCTGTAACCTTAAGATCTCAAGGGCCTTCTGCAGACATTAATTCATTTGTTTGAAAATGTCTGGTGTTATGAGGGCTAATGAGACAATATTTACAAAACATGTTATTCACAGAAAAGGCACATTTAGAGGCCTCTGAAACTCTCAGAGTAGTTGGCTGCCTTTTTTGCTTTGCTGTGACTATTCTGAGGCCATGGGCAGGGCCACAGCAGTGTCCTTTAGGGAAGGAGCAGGGGCGTTGGAAGGGCACAGTGAGAACAGCCTGGCAGAACTCCAGCCCTCGCTACTCTCTAGTTGTGCTACCTTACGCAAGTTTCTCAATGTCTGCCAGCCTGTCTCCGCTCATTCATCCAGTGGGAACGATAACGTCTGGCTCGGGTAATGTATGTGAGAATGCAGCTGAGCCAATGCTCTACTTGTAGAGTCTGCCTCGGGCTGGTTGTAAAGAGTCATATACGCAATGTGTTTGCATGAAAGAAAGGAAAATGTGGAGCTCGGGAAGGAGACTTCTTTTAACTAAAATGAGAATCAGCAGAACTGATATCTTCAAAAAATTTATATGTGTTTATAGTTGAGAATTAGATTTATGCTGTGTCCAGATTTGTCTGAAAAGTCACGTAAGGTTGATGAGGAAGTGAAACTTCTGTATTCAGAACAAAACCTCTGCACAGACATAAGCTGGATCCCCACTGTACTGAACAATGGGGAGGAAGGGAAAGCCTTTATTTCCCCAGAACATGAGAAAAGAATCTCTGTGACGAGGGTAGATAATATGCACATTTCCAAAACACACATTTTTGTAACTGGAACATTCCTGAAATTGAACTGCACCTTAAACCTCAGGACAGGTCCTAGTTTAGGTGATGGGATTTTGTTTTTAAATGATTTGTAGAAAAATTTGGGCATCTTGAACTTGAGGCATCTTAGGTTCAGTGATTTATGCTATAGCAGTAACCGTCCACCAGGGTTGATCAAGGGTTATCATTGAAGAAGTGCCCATGTTCATTACTTACTGCTACAGAGAAGATTATTCCAAAATTTGACAGCTTAAGAAACAAACTTTTGATCAAAGTTTCTCTGAGTCTGGAATCCAGGAGGAGATTGACTTGGGTTCTGGCTGAGGGTCACTCAAGAGTTGTAGTCAAGGCAACAAGTGCGTCTGCTGTCCACTTTAGTTAGATGGAGTAGAGGACCAGCTTGCAAGTTCACTAAGGTGGCTGTTGCAGGGGCCTCTACACAGAGCTTCTCACAGCGTGGCCACTGACTTCTTTGAGAGTAGAGAGACAGGCAGAGAAAGAGCCCAACATGGATGCTACAATCTATCTTTTCAGTGATGCAAATGCAATCGAAGGCTCTGAAGCCACCCTTTACAGCGTTCTTTTGGATAACCCCTCACCTAAGCTTTTGTCACCCACACTCCTGTAATTAACTCCAAATAAGTGCCTTGGTTCACAAAACTGAACTTTTTTGCAATTGTTACTTTGGCCTGCAGTAAATACATGAAAAGATGCTCAACATCCTGAGCCACTAGAGAAATGCAAATCAAAACACCCGTTAGACATCATCTAACCCCAGACAGAATGGTGCATATCAAGAACAGCAATCAGTGTGGAGAAAAAGGAACCCTATTACACCTCTGGTAGGATTGTAAACTAGTATAACCACTATGGAGGGCAGTATGGAAATTCTTCAGAAGGCTGAAAATAATCCTTTCATTTGATTCAGCAATACCTCTTCTGGAAATCTTTCCAAAAGAGTTAAAATCAACATGTAACAGAGATACACGCATATTGAAGTTCACAGCAGCACAACTAACAAAAGCTAAGTTGTGGAAGACACCAAAATACCAACCAACAGACCAATGGATACAAAAACTGTGGCCTATGTACGCAATGGAGTACTACTTGTCTATAAAGACAGATTTGAGGCTTTTGTGGATAAATGGGTAAAGTTTGGTTTCATTATGCTCAAAGAAGTGAGGCAGATGCAAAAAGGTTAAATATTGAATGGCTTCTCTAATACGAGAAACCCAAAATACAGTTACTGTATGTCACTCCCAAATGGGGATCATAGTGGGATGTGAGGGGGAGTGGAGGGGGGGGTGTGGAAGAGTCAAAGGGGGGAAGGAAAGAGATTGTAATTTTGATGCAATATATTTGTGCACAAAATACTCAAGTTGAATGTAAACCCTGTGTAATGCATATATATAATGCATATATATAATGCATACACACACACACACACACACACACACACACACACACACACACACATATATATATATATATATATATATATATATATATGTAAAACAGAAAAATGTTATCTTGGCCTGTCTACTATTCTACCTGGGGTGAATAAACATTGGTGTCCACGTCTCCCCAGGAAAAGTTGTTCCTTCTGCCACATTGCATTAGCCACTGGAACCAACCCTGGGTGAGATGGCAGGGGACAGCATCTTGGAGACTGGCTGCCACAGTACCCAACGCACCGTAAGAGTGGAAAGAATATATGAAATAAAGGCAGCTTGTTTCTTGTGAACAACACTTTCCTTCCACTTTCTACGGGTGCTGTGGGAAGAAACTGAGTCTACACTTGAATTTGTATTAACATCAAGGCCTCGGCCCGTGTAATGATCCAGATAGACTGGCAATGGAATGAAGTGGGACACCGAAGAGGGTTTTGTGCATTTGAGATTAGTCACAGCTGGTAGCAGGTGCTGAGTTGCTCGTCTGGCTCCATGCAAGATGGAGACCTCAGGCTTCTATTGTCCATCTTGTGGAAGGCAGGCAGGAGGGACTTATCTTAGGTCATCATTTGCCCTTCTGCACACATGTGCTTCTGCAGTGAGAGAACACAGCAAGATGGCTCTTATCAGACATTGAACACTAGCCAGAGTTTTCATCTTGGACTTTTTAGGCTCCAGGATGGAGAGATATAGTTATCTATACATCACTCAGTCTGTGCAGTTGTGTTATAGCAGCACAGAAAAACTAAGACGTACCACAAAACTGACTTACTTTGACGCTGGATTTGTAGTATCTTAACTATCCCAGCACTGGCCATGTATTCATTCCACTGGGTATTTGGGACAGGCTACCATGATTGGCAAATACAGTAGACTCACAAGGAGTGCTGGAAGGTAGCTCCCGGAAAAAAGAAAGAAAGGGATCCGAGGTAGCCTCAACAGCAACACACAGTGGCTGTGAGTACGCTTGGGCGGAAGCCAGATGTGTTCTGCGTTAAAAAAAAAAAAAAGAGAGAGAGAGAGAGAGAGATGCTAAGGAGCCTGCTTTGACAGCCCGCCTAGCCTCGCTTCTCACGCACTTCCCAGCCTGGCAGTATCTCCAGAGACGACAGGGCAGGACCAGGCTGCAAAGAGAGCACGAAGCGGACACAGAGCCCTCAGCCCAGGGGCGGCCCGGACGGCACCAAGTCCCACCCCGCTTCCCCCCCCACCCCACACACACCCGGTTCTCAGTGAACAGAGCATCAGACCAGACGTATTTAGGCAAAGTGTGAAAAGCGTGTGGGTCGTGTCGGGGAGGGGAAGGGAAGGGAAGGGCACGACGTTCTGCAGAGGGCCGGATGCATTTCTACTCACAAAAGCTTTAGCTTTGTATTACACACTAATAGCTCCGCTGGAAAATTAACTTCGATAGAATGAAAACATATTTGGCATTATTTTATCTTAGCCCTACCCAAGAAAATAAGCTTTTTTTTGTTTCTGTTCCCTTTTTAGGGAGAGGAATGCAAAGTGGCTTTCTCTCCTGGGCTAAGAAGAGAGATAGCTTTAGGGACTCCAAAGTGGAGATTTGCCGTATGGATACACTTCATGTAGAAGTATAGGTAAATAAAGGACAAGTAGCCTAGACGGTCTAGTAAGAGGTGCCGTTAGAAAGACCTTTAATATTTCGAGAACTGGGGAGTGAAAGTGAAAATAATACTGCCACCCCACACCTCAGCTAACAATTCGGACGAAGCTTTTTTTATTTCTGGTTTTGCAGTAGCAGGAATGGCCGAATCAGTAGTTTCCTAACACTAAGCTTCATTCTTCACCTTTTAGAAGCTCTAAGACAGGGTCTGTCTAAACTGCCCAATTTGGCTCTCAAATTGATACCCTCCTACTTTAGCATCCCGAGAATCTGGGATTCCAGGCGCGCAGACAGGACGGGAGGAAGTTTTGTGAGCAGTGACCCATTCTGGGGTCGGCTCCAGGGGTACAGACTGAAGCAGCTGAGCTGAAAGGGCTGCCAGGTTGGGTCCCTGGCAGAGCAGAGTGTCCTGGGAGGCCACTGTCCTCCGACGCTGCTCACAGCAAAGAAAACATTGGAAGGCGAACCAGCAAGCCTTCAACAGCGACACCATGTGGTCAAGGGAAGCAAAGATAACTGTTTCTCCGGTAGAGGACACCCGGCCAGTCTCCACGCAAGCCTAACAGAAGGAAAGGGTGATCTTCAGCAAAGAGACCCCGACCTTCCAGTTACCAGGTGGGGACAACAGTGGCCACTGTCATGTTGGTATCTTGATTCATTAAAGCACTTTGTACTGCTTAGATACTTTCTGAAATAAATAAATCAGCTTTGCTTACATTTCTGAAGAGTCGTAGCTACATAATACTGTCTTTTGCAGGCTAGTTGGGGGTTCCTAGCCTCACGCCGGCCACTGGACACGAGCTTGGCTTCACTTCCTCTTTCCCTGCGAGGTGTGCCAGCCTGGTTTCCAAAGAGAATTAAAAGCAGTAAGTGGGACGACCCAAATTCAAGTAGGAAAACACCGGGGTTACAATGTCTTTCTCTAAAGTGACTTTTAGCTCAAGTGCTGATTTTCTTTTAAATAGGGCTATTTAATTTTTAAAGAATCTCCTGGGAAAATTTTTCATGCCACTCTCCATATACTTCTAGTTAGTGATTTTTTTTTTGTCTAGGCAAATGCCACAATACTAGTTTCATAAAGCATTTAATAATACACAGAAATATAATAGTATAAATTAGTTACATGGATGTAGTTCATGTGGCTTAGAGTCCAAGCCCCACCAGATGTCAGGTATTTTTCTAGGTATGGAGGGTAAAATGTGTGGAGAAAAATAAAAACAGGAACAAGCAAAAAAAACATATTTTTCCAGTCAAGAGGTCCCATGATGCTTTCATGAGCAGTAAGAAAAAAGATCGAAGCTGTTCTCAGTTGCCACAGCCAATTATGAGCAGCCTAAAAGCACAGACAAATCATGAAATTAGCAATTCTTGGAGAAGGCAGTGGTGCTCAGGAATTGTGGCAGGTGTTGGTGCATTCAGTGGTGAGAGTGCTCCCCTAAAATGTTTAAGGGCCTGTGTTTGACTCCCCAGTACCACAGAAAAATTAGCAGGCATGGTGGTGTGCCTATCATCCTAGCCCTTGGGAGGCTGATGCAAGAGGATTGCTGTGTGTGCAAGGCCAGCTTGGATTGCATAATGAGTTCAGGGCCAACCTGGACTACAGAGCAAGACCTTGTCCCCGCTCCCACCAAAATAAATAAACACCTATTTAGTTCTGAATCTCAGTTCTACCACTTCATTGATGGGTAAGTAACCTTGGTACACGGCCCTGTGCGGCTCAGCTTCCTCACCTGTGAGTTGGAGAGAATATCTACCTCTAGAGAAGTTGAAATGAGATGAGACTGACCAAGCGCAATGCTCAGCAGGATAGCTTTATAAACTGAGCTTTTGTTGTAATAACAAGTCAATAATTATAGGTCAAGCAGATCATCAACTTGCTTATTCTGTTCAAATCAAGGGCTAACCCATTTGATGAAGAGTTGTGGCTTTATGTATCTATTTGCAGTGCTGGAGTTTAACCCACGGTCTTCACACTGAGCTACAGCCACATCCCTTTTCATTCTGTAATTTTGAGACTGGGCCTCATTACATCACTAGGTTATCCACACTGGGCTTAAACTTGCGATCCCCCTGCCTTAACTAGCTAGAGCACTAGAATTACAGGCATGTGCTACCAAACCCAGTGGGTCTAGACCCAGTTAAATGCAGCCATACTTTTGTGACTCTCAAGATCTTGTGTTCAGAAGCACATTAGCCTCATCTGGGAAGTTATAAAAATACTGATGCTTAGACTCCAATCTTAAAGACTGGGGTATAGCTAGTCTGAGGCATACCCGGGGTTGCTGGATTTTAATTACAAACTTAATGTTTAGCCAAGGCTAGGATCCAATGGTTTAACTGAATGTAGAGTGGGAATACGTGTGCATGGATCACAGATAACCAGGGTAAATGCTGAGGAGGTCTTTTCACACAGGCACATCGTGAGCTAGAAATTATCTCAGAAACAACCAGTGGGTAAAGTCTTACCTCCACCAACTAGTGCTACAACTTGACTGAGACTCCTGTATTGTTAATGCCAGGAGATCCCTGTAATCCCTTTCCATGCCAGCATGCAGGGGGTGATTCTCAGCCAGCGGATGTGGAAGCCCTGGGAGCAGGCAGTTGGTGCTAGAAAAGTAGACTCCTAACACAGCCCAGAGAGGCTGGGGTCAAGTGTGAGGTTATGTTAGGAAAGCACTTTGTAAACTGTAATATATGAATGGAACCAAATACCCAGTAAAAATTAGACATGATGTTTTTAAAGTTTCAAAACTGCTATTTTGTGAATTACAAAATAATTTTCACTGCCTATTGCAAAACTATAATGATTCAGATATATGAGTCGTATCATATTTTCATAAAAATTATGAATCCAAGGTTTCACAGAAGCAGTATAGCAGTGCACTGTGTTTTTCACCTTAACCATCTAATCAATGACTTATCATGACAACCCTTTGAAAAACACCTACCTAGGGTAGGGCCTGAAGGGTAAACTGACTGCCCTGTTGTGGAAAAATAATTATCATAATGAGTTTTTGTTACAAAAATAGAGATAGAACTGTGCAACTTTACAGAGAAAGACAAAAACGCAGCAGCATTTAAATTAAGGACTCTAATTAGTAATGCAAAGGGAGAACAAAGCAGAAATGGGTTATATTGACTTTAGAAAACAGTTTCTTTCTCCAGGAATAGGGGCTTGGACTGAATACTATGTGTGTACATTATTGTGTGATCTTATAGAGTTGTATGTTGCGAAAACAAAAGAAAAATAATGACAACATTGAACAAGCTCTTCAAGATAGCGTCTGGAGGCAGCCTTGGGAGGACTGATGCGTGACTCCAGCCTCTGCCTGGGAATGCGCAGTGTCCCCTCCCCAGCTGGTAGTTACCACGTTGCACTCCAAGTCCAGATGTGCATCAAAAGGTCATCAGACATTTGTTTAGTGGGCATTTTTAGTAAGCATGTGCATTCTTCTCTTTATCTTCTAACAGTCCTGTAAGTCCCTGTCATACAGCAACAGTTCTTTCTAACTCCCAGCACAAGTTTCCTACCCAGGAGCTTGTGTTGCTTTGGATGAATTCACACATTATGATTTAAGGTCCTGCTCTGTTTGCCTTCTCTGGAATGCTGATTGGGAGCTGTGTCAGCCTGTGCTTCCCAAACTTCAATGTCAAAGTCCCCAGATGATGTCCTTTTGATTTTTATAGTTTCTGATTTTGAACTGATTGATGGACAGTGTGTTGTATTGTGAACAGCTAAGTGCAAGTGTGGGGTCTGTAAATAGAGATCACAGGAGACACATTCTGAGTGATCTCTTGATCCCGCACTGCTGAAAATGCTGAGGGATATATACTACTTCCTTCCTTCCTCCTGGACTTGGCTTCCTGTTTGCAATGCTGTGAAGAGCTGCGTTCCCTTCTGCCTCTGCCATGGGCTTCCACTGTTGCTTGCTGCCCATGAATGGACTATGACCTGCTGAAACTGTGACATAAATTAAACTTTTCCTTGCCTAATTTGTGCATGTCAGGTGTTTCATCAGAGCAGTGAAAACGTATTTAAATCAGAGGTATTTGGAACCATTCTGTGAATGGAGTTTGGAAAGGTTTTAAGATGCCAGCTAGGAAAGACATAAAAGGCTATGAGATGGGCTTGATGGGAGATTCTGGTCAGATATCAAAAGACCAGAATGCTGATAGAACTATGGATTGGAAAGGTCAGGCTCAAGAAGTTTCAGATGAGAAGGAGGACTTTATTGATAATTGGTCTAGAAACCACCTATGCTATGCTGAGGCAAAAAGTGTGCTGGCATTTTGCCCTTGTCTGGGGACTTTGGCTGGAGCTGAGATTAAGGGTGGTGGACTAATAAATCTGGCAGAGGAAATTTCAAAACAACCTGTTGTTACATGACTACTGTTTTCAACTTTTAGCCAGCTCTACACTGAGAAGCAGAAGAAAATGGCAGATGTGATTGTTAAAGAAATTAACATAAAAAAGAAGCCAAATACTTGCAATCCGAACTATGAAAAAATACCTTGAGTATATGTTAGGAATTGACAAGACCTCACCCTTTACCAACTAAAAGTTGAAAAGGCAAAGGACCTTGCTTTGAGAATAATATCCCAGGACATCATATAGGGCCAAAGAGAAAAGTGTTCGCTGGAGTTCAACCATCTAAGAATTCCGAGTCTTTGGCAGCTATTATCCCAGGGAGTCCAGGCTGCTGCTCAAGGCAGTGGCAGACTTTGATGACATCCACATAGTGCTGATTTCAGAGACATGCAGAATACAAAAGTAGTGAGGTTTTGGAATCTTTCACCCAGATTTCAGAGGGAGGCCTTGCAGGCTAGGCAGTGTGCCCCTGAGAGGGCATGCATGAAATTCTGAAACAGAAGCCTAAAGTGCAGCGGAGACCCTGGAAATTTGAAGATGCCAGAAATATGGATAGTCTTCTGAGGAAAGCTACAGGATATGACAGGAGCCAGCTCATAGGAGAATGTATAAAGATTGCGGGAGGGAGCAATGTTGAAGGGGAAGGGCCACCTGAGTCCTTTGGAGATTATATCTTGTCACAGTTTACACTGGATGCTGGACACAGAGGTATAGAATTTGGTTGCTGTTCTGCTGGGTTTCATCCTTGCTTTGGACTGATTGCTATCGATTCTCCTACTCCAATGCCTTGGGGTGGTGTCTTGTTTGCCCTGTGTTATTGTACATTGGAAGTGCTTAACCTTTCCTTCTATGGTCTCACGACTGAAAGTTTGCCTTAAATCTCAGAGGAGACTTTGGACTTGGATTTTTAAACAGTGCTGAAACTGTTAAGACTTTGGCAACTCTTAGAAAACGAGTCAATGCGTTTTGCATAAGGAGGTAGACATGAGTCTCTTGATGCCAGCAGTGATGTAATGGTTGAATCTGAAATGACCCTCCAAAGCCTCAGGTATTTGGATGTTGTAAAATACCCATGTGCTCTTGAGATGTGGGGCTGGTCATAGGGGGTAGAACACTGGGGCCTTAGCCAGAAGGCGCAGGTCACTGGGGCAGGACCTGGAAGGGTAGCTCTGCTCTTCCTGCCTCATCTTGGCTTGGTGTCCACCCTGCCATGAACAGCCTGTCTTCTCCTCCTCCTCCTGCCATGTGCTTCTGCCATTGCCAGCTGCCCGTGTATGTATTGTGACCTTCTGAAGCCATAAGTTAAAATAAATCTATCCTACCTTAAGTTGTGGATGTCATATATTCTATCCCAACAAGAAGAAAGTGACAAAAGCTTAAAATAGTAGCTGGAACATACTAAACACTGTACAAGAGCTAAATAAAATATAGCAGCATTATATCACCTGAAATTTGCTTATAGATGCACCAATAAGGACAGCTTATGAGAAAGTAAATTAACAATAATTAATATACACCTTACTTCAGAGAAATTAACACTGCTATACCTAATTTGAGAGTCTCTACTTTAGGATTGGCTAGAACAGGTCATGAAGTATTATCCAAATCCATACTAGAAGGCACTGAAAAAAAAAAAACTGATTTATTTATTGATGAGAAGGGAAAAAATGACAATAACAAAGCTAAAATCTTTAAAAATAATATTTTTGCAATGTCAATTATCTTTAAATACATTCATTCAACAAACATTTAATAGGAATTATGATGTGACCAGCACAGTAGAAGAACTGGGTAAACATTTGTCTAAATTGGTGTGAATATTGCCCTGGCAGGGCTCTAAAATGAGACCTGAAGGATCAGCCAATGTGGGTGGAAATGAGACCTAACTCAGGGGAGTGCAAGGACGGGCACAGGACATGGTCTGCAGTTAGGGAAGCTGAGGGAGCCTGAGTGGATGGACCCTGCTGGCAAGTGGACAGCAGCAGCAAGAGGTCACTATGTTTCTCTTGGCTTTCTTGAAAGGCTATACCTGCCAAACCTTGGAATCATCTCTCTTTGGTTTCCAAGCCACTTCCTCCCTTTGGTTCTCTCTCATTGAAGATGATCCCCTTGAATTCATATCCACCTGGAAGCTCTGAATTAAAATTTATTTGGAAATAGGATTTTTCAGGCATACTTAGTCAAGATGAATTAAGATGGGCCAAATCCAGTGACGAGTGTTCTTAGGAGAAGGTCACATGAAGAAGAGACAGAGAGACAGTCGCCATGCAACGCTGGAAGCAGAGACTGGCCCAACGCTGCTCAAGCTGAATGACTCCAAGGATGGCTGAAAACACCCAATCTAGGACACAAGCATGAACAGAGTTCTTCTCAAAACACACAGAAAAGACCAACTCTGCCAGCACCTTCATTGTGGACTTCTGATCTCCTTAACTAGGAGACAATACACTTTTGTTGTTTGAAGTCACCTAATTTGTGCTAAATTGCAATGTTCACAAAAAATTAATACACATCTTTTTATCTGTTTTTTCCAGCCTTTGTGGTGACTTCTCTTTCTGTAAATACTATAGTGCTAGGCAAAAATTTCTATCCTTTATGGATATTCTCTCTGCAGGGACAAAATACCTGACATGCACAACTTGAAGAAGAAAGAGATTTGACTTGGCTCACAGTTTCAGAGGTTTTCGTCCCTGGTCAGCTGGCTCCAAAACAATTAAGGAAGGAGGGCACGGTATCCAGAAAGCAACGAGCAGGGGAAGAGCACCGGAGAGAAGAAGGATCCAGGGACTGGACGTATTCCACAGGGCCACACTCCATGACCCATCGCAGACACACCCCCAGAAGGGTGCTTTACCAACATCCTACACATCGCTCAAGTAAGACAACTGAGATTAACCATAGTAAGCCTACCCTTCGTCAGCTTGACACCAAAACCTATCTCCTTAAACCATACACACTCTCCAAATAGAGACAACAATATGGTCATAGTTTCACTTAATACGATACAACCACTCTGTATACAACTAAAGATGGAATAATTTCTTTCCTAAAGTCTCAATAGTCCCAATGTAACCAAGATGGTAAATCCAAGATCAAGACATCAGCTAAGGGGCTGAAGGCATGGCCCAGTGGTTAAGGCACTTGCCTACCAAGCTCAGCTACCCGAGTTTGATTTCCCAGCTCCAAATGAGTAGGGTGTGGTGGCACATCCCTGTAATCCCAGCACTCAGGAAGCTCTGGCAGGAGGTTTGCCGGTTCAAGGCCAGCCTGGGCTCCATAGTGAGTTCAGTACCAGCCTGGACTACAGAGTAAGACCCTGTCTCAAACAAAAGAACAAACCAACAGAAAGACTCCAGCCAACCAAGTTGGTGTGTGGTAAAGGCTTCTCCTCTGCCTTATGGATGGTCCCTCTTATTTGGCTTCACACGGCAGGAAGGCCAGGCAGCTTCCTCCAGCCTCCCTCACTAGGACACCAAGCCCATTCATGTGGGCTCTGCCCCCAGAACTTGCTCTTCCTAAATCTCCTGCCTCGTAATACAAGTGCGTTAGGAGGTAGGTTTCACCACATGAACTTTGAGGTGACACCAACATGTAGATCACAGTAGCCTCTAACTTGGTAATATTAAAATGGATAGAAGTATTTTAGTATATCCTGAATAATTCCAGTATAACTCTATCTCCCATTTAGTTCTTGTGGCGGTTAACTCACTCCATCCGGCACTGTCCCCTGATATTTCCACTTCCTTTATCAGTATGTCTGTATTCTTACTCATTCTTACTCATTACTTCACCTTTCCTTCCCTATATGCTTTTTTATATTGAGACATATTTCTAGACAGTAAAATTCAAATCCTGTAAACATTCAGCTTTGAGAAATGTACACTGCTGTGTAAACATCACCACAATAAAAGACCATAGAAAGTGTTTCCATCCCTGCTGAAAGTTCCCCGTGCCTTTTGGAGTCAACTCGCCCATTACCTCCCCTAGTTCTCTGGTAACTACTAATTTGATTTCTGCCCAAATAGTTTTGTTTGTCTTAGAAAGGCATAGGAGTGTGATCACACAGTGTACGCTCAGGCTCTTCCCCTCATCGCAGTGGGTTTGAGATCATCTGTGTGTAATATAAATAGTCATTCCTATTTATTAATTAGTATTCTATTGATGGATGTATAGTTTATTCATCATTTGCCTGTTAATGCCTTCAGGTTTTGGTTATCATGAATAAAGCTTCTCTAAACATTATGTTTCAGGTCTTTATGTAGATGTGATTTCATTTCTCCTCAGCAAATACATCAGAATGGGACTGCTAGTTTGCATGGTTAAATACATATTTGACTTTGCAAGAAACTGCCAAATTGTTTTCCAAAGTACCTGTACTATTTTTGTATTCCAGCTGCAGTAAGTGATAACTTCAGTTGCTCCATCTTCTCATCAGCATTGGGATTTAATTTCTGATGGAATCCCTGGGGTTGCCTCTGGACTGATCTCCTACTTGTATATCTTCTAAACTATAATCCATCTATTGTGGTTTGGATCTGGAACATACCCCCAAAAGTCTCACGTATTTGGATGTTATAGATTGTCTACGGAACCATGTGCTGTTGGGAGATTGGGGCCTGGTCTGGAGGGGTGAATTGCAGGTGTATGGATTGGATTACAAGCATGTGGTGGCGGTTTATGAGTCCTTCCATGCCTGGAAGAGACAGAACACTGAGGCTAGACCAGTAGTGGATCACTGGGAAGGGCCTGGTAGGATATATAAGCTGCTTCCTGACTTCCTTATGAGACTAGACTTGACTTGGCTTCCTGTTAGCAACGTCATGAGAAACTGTCTCCACCTCTGCCTCTGCCATGTACTTCTACCATTTCCAGCCACCCCTGAGTGGACTGTGACCTTCTGAAACTGTGAACTAAAATAAACTTTTCCTCCCCTAATTTATGGATGTCGGGTCTTGAGTCACAGCAATGATAACGTAACAACGACAGAAATTGGTACCAGAGAAGTGGAGTTGTTGCTGTGACTTTACCTGATCGTGTGGCTTGGAAGCCTTGGGAACTGGTATGCAGGAGTTTGAAAAGTCTTGAGGTTGCTGACTAAAGAAGCCTTGGAGTGCTCTGAGCCAAGCTCGATGGGAGATTCTGGTTGGAGCTCAGAAGACCAGAATGCCAACAGAAGTGTGGATCGGAAAATCCAAGCTCAAGAAGTTTCAGATGGGAAGGAGAACTGTATCAGCAAGTGGTCCAAAAAACATGCATGCTATACTCTGGCACAAAGTTTGTCAGTGTTTTGCCCTTGTCTAGAGAGTCTGCCTGAAACTGAGATTAAGGGCAGTGGGCTGCTTAATCTGGTGAAGGAAATCTCAAGGCAGCTCAATAAGGCTGCCACTTGGGTACTATTTGCAACTTTTAGCAAGCTCTATGGTGAAAGACAAGAGACAATACCAGAGAAAACAGATGTAAAAAAACTTGCAGTCTGGAATGAAAATGCATGTGATTGCTCAAGAGACCCCCACCATTAAACAGAAGCCAAGTACCTGAAATCAGGACTGTAAGAAAGAGGCCTTCAGGGTATCTCAGGATATATCAGCAATATCCCACCCTTTACCAATTAAAGGCTGCAAAGGCAAGAGAGTCTTGTCTGTGAAGAGTACCCCAGGGCTCCCTGTGGGTCCAAAGAGGGAAGTGTTTGCCAGAGTTCAGTTCCCCAGAGTTCAGCAGCCTGCCATATACCACTCAGAATCTGCTGCGGCCATGGCACAAGGGGGACAGACAACTGCTCAAGCCAGTGGCGAATCTTGGAGATGTCCACGCAGCCCTGGCTTTCTAGGCTTGCAGAGTGCAGGAGTTGTGGCGTCATGGAGGCTTCCGCCCAGATTTCGGAAGAAAGCCTTGAAGACAGGCAGTGTGCCCCTGAGAAAGCAGTGCGCGGAGCTGTGCCTAAGGCGCAGCGGAGAGCCCAACAACTCGGAGAAGCCAGGCACATGGATTGTCAGCTGAGAAAAACTGCAGGCTGTTAGTAGAATCAGCGCAAAAGAGAGAAAATGGAGTTTGCAGCCAGCAGGCATGCTGTAGCAGGTGTGCAAATTGGATAATAGAGATGCGGTGGAGGCTTATCACGCCTTCCACACCTGGAAGAGGCGGATCACTGAGGCTGAACCAGGGGTGGATCACGGGGAAGGGCCTGGAAGGATATATGTTCTGACTCCTGCCTTCTTTATGGGACTAGATTCGACTTGCCGTGACTCGACTTCCTGTTAGCAATGTCAGGAGGAGCTGCCTCCACCTCTGCCATGCGCTCTCACCGTTGCCAGCCGCACCTGAGTGGACGAAGACCTTCTGAAACTGTGAACTGAAGTAAACTTTCCTCCCCTAATTTGTGGATGTCAAGTCTTGAAAATGTAATTCAAGCAAGGAGAAAGTAATTAAGACACCATCCTTTCTAATGGAAAGCACAATGAGCTTCTAAAAGACCCTCAAATCATTCATCTGAGTTTCTTGATATAAAGTCTAAGTTCCTCAGTCTGCACTATACAGGATCTTTGAGCTCTGAGCCCTATCTTTCCTTAACCTCCCAGCCTTCTTCCTTGCATGGCTAACAAATAGCCAGAGAAAGTGGACTTCATTGGCTTCTGGGGACAGAGCGGGCCAGAACCTCCTACCTCGGTGCCTCACAGCTAACAAAGTGGTTTGGACAGACCGTTGATTTTCCATTTTAAATTTCCAAAATGAGAGTACAGTTTGAATTTTGTATAGCATTACAATTCATGATAGTATGTGACTACCAGAGAATTTTTTTAAGTTAACTTTCATGGAAAGTCTCTAAAGAACAAGAAAGTTGAAAAAATAATATAAACATCTAGATTCAAATTCGGCAATTATTAATATTTGTCACATTTGCTTCATTTATTTCTCTATAGCTACTTTCTCTTTCTTCTCTTCTCCTGTTCATTTTGTTAGACCAGTTCAGATGTATCCATTTCCTAAATATTACAGCAGTCTCCTTCACAGCACCATTATGGTGCCCAGCTTAACCACATCCTTCTAAATGTATTATCTAATGTTGCCTATATTCAGATTTTTTTTCAACTTCTCTAAAAGATGTTTCCCCAAGGTGAGCCTAGTGGTATAGTCCTGTGATCGTTGGAAGACTGAGGCAGAAAGATTACAAGTTCAAGCCTGGTGTGGTCATCTTAGCAACTTAGCATAAGACTGATTCAAATTAAAAAAAAAAATCAGGACTGGGGAGATATCTCAGAGGCAAGGCCCTGTGTTCATTCTCTAGTACTGCAATATATTATATATATATATATATATACACATATCATTGTCATTGGTTCCAAACAAAAATCCAATCAAGTTTCCTACTTTGGATTTACCAGTGAACAATTAATTTTCAAGTCTCAGTTGTTCTGCTTCTTAACTTGAAGATTCATTTCTCTCCCCAGACTTCCAAGAAATATCTCCTAAACTCAGTTCTGGGCAAGGTTCCCAGGCCTTTCAAGATACCAAGTCTTCAATCTATTAGAGATTCACAAGAGATATGCTTAACAGCTTATCTCACAATGCTGTTAAGCATATCTCTTTCCTCAACTAGACTCTGAGCCTCCTGAGGGCAAAGGATGGGTGGTCTTTGCCTCAGTGGTCATGTGCATGTTCGATATATATTTCAAGAATAAACAATTAAACACAGCTTCCCAGTTTTTTGTTGGAAACATTTTGAAAACCTAAGTGGAGTCTCTGGAAGGCTTAGAGTCAGATGGAAGGGAGCAAAGGGAGTGTGACAATGGTCTGAAAGGACATTCCTGTTGCAGAATCCTGCTGGGGAGCCCTGGATAGGAACATTGTACTTGTGTCCCTCTCTAGTAGCTAGAAAGCCAGATGTTTACCATTAGTTAGAGATAAACCTACAGTCTGTTGGCACAGTAGACATTATGGGCCAGATAATTCTGGAGAAAGAATTCTAAACACAAAAAATCAGGAAGACTGATTTTGTTTATCCAGCTGTTCTACTGCTGCTGCCCTAATGGATTTTTAAGCAAATATGCACTCCCACTGAGTCCTTCAGTTGAACCTTGACCAGGATTTTGCACCCATTGTCAATGGAGGAAACCGTAATTCAACTGCTCATTCTTCTCTGGATGATTTTTTCTCTCTGAATATCGGCCTTTTCTGGTGCTGTGTTTTTATCTTTGTGGCAAATATTTCTTTTTGATAATCTTATTTCAGATGCTTCCTTCTTTCTACACCCTGTCACCTGTGAGACCAATTCCAGGATCACACATGAACTTTGACTCTGCAGTGACTCAGAAGCTGCACGCCATGACTATTTTAGGTGGAGTGTTTCCTCCCTAGCCACCAAGTCCCCAGGGTAGCAGGCATCCTGCGGATTTCCTCCCTCTGCAGTGGAGAACAGGAAGCCAAGACCAGAAGCAGCCAATAATAAGCCCAGCATCCTAGTAACTCTTCCCAGTTACTGGAGACTGGCAAGAAAATCCTGATTTAGTAAGAATTTCTTGGCAAGAAAATTGGGAGCTTACTGGAGGCAAATAGCTTCAAGGATGTTATTTATGAGCATAGTTTTTCAGAAGCAGGTGAATTTTTTTCCTTAAGAATAGAGTTAAGGACACTTTTTCACTCTCTAGAGAGACTTTGCTAGATATTTTCATCTAATGCACTTAATGTGATAACCAAAGGTAGTGAAATTACTCAAGTGTTGCTCCTTCTGAGCAGTCTCCCAAGTGGCAATTGGTCAAGCACTTCTCCTCAAGTCTTCATAACTTCCTGTGACATGAAGCCATCATCAGAGACACTATTTGGGGACAAACCAACTCTAGGGAATACTAGCCACACATTTCATCCTTCCCTAACTCCATTTGGATAGCAAATATCACTTATCTCTTTTGGCAATCTATTCATCCTGCGTATCCCTTCCATTGAGGCCACTAAGAACCTGAATGTCCCTAATTGAAACCTATTCGCAGTGACGGAGAAGGGTCAGTGCATAGAAATGTATGAGACAAGGATGAATGGGTTGCAATAGTCCTAAGAGTGTGAAGCTTTGGGCTTAACTTCTAAGGCCCTGAATAAATTTCCAAAATTTTTCTTAGATCTGGTTTTATACACCTGTAAGATGAAGCTAATAATGCCTTCACCTTAATGAATTAGTGGTGAGAATTTGTCTTAAATGATTATGAAAACTACTAGTGCAGTATCTGACACATGGGAGATACTCAACAGATCTCAACTTATCCTGTTTATTCTGAGAAGTCCCTGACTAAGAGTGACAGCTCACCAGGCTGGCTTGGAAGATTCCTGGAAGCCAGGACATTTTTACAAGGAGGAAGTACTCTAAGACTCCATTCTGCATAAACATTAACAAATGTATTCTCAGTGACGCCTCTCCAAAGGACAAAAGAGTGATAATAAAAGCTTCTGTGAAATCTCAACTAAGCTAACCCTTCCTAGAGCCTTGCAGGCAGGTTTTGTAGGACTCTACCAATCTCAGACCTCTTGGTGGCCCTTGGTCACCTTCAGGGATTATCTTCCTTTCTCTTTTTCTCCCTTCCCCCCATTCTTACTCCTTATTTCAGTTCCTTTGGAACTTCCATGAAAGCAAGTTTTAAGGTAAAAACTGAAAGCCAAATAAAGCATCTTCATGTTTTTCAACAGCTCTGCTTAAAAGTTGATGTGGCCTATATCAATAAGTCAAATAGCAATCAGTGCTGGTGAGGCTGTGGGGAGAAAGGAACCCTCCTGCACTGCTGGTGGGAGTGTAAATTCCTACAACCACTCTGGAAAGCAGTATGGAGAGCTCTCAAAAGACTAGAAATAAATATCCCCTTCGATCCAGTGACACCCCTCCTGGGAATATATCCAAAAGAGGCTAAACAGCACACAACAGAGATATATGTATACCCATGTTCATAGCAACACAGCTAACAATAGACTATGGAAGTCACCAATGTACCCATCAACAGACCAGTGGATACACAAATTGTGGCATTTATACACAATGGAATACTATGCATCTATAAAGTCCAACAGCAGGGAGGCTTTTGCAGGCAAATGGAAGAAGCTTGAGAACATCACGCTTAGTGAAGTGAGTCAGAAGCAGAAGGTGAAACATCGAATGGTCTCTCTGATATGAGAGTCCCAGATCACAACTCTTATGGAACTTAAGACGAAAGACAAAGTGAAACAGTGGGGTAGGGTGGGGGAGGTGGGAGGGAGAGTAGGGTAGGGGGAGGGACAGAAGGAGAGTGGGAAAGCCCTTGTCACCTTGACAAGATACATATGTGCACAAAATGCTCAACTCCATTGTAAACCTTAAATTTTGCACATACATGTATCAATAAAATGGGGAAAAAAGTTGATGTGGAGGAGGGAAGAGGGGCGTGATGTGGGCAAGACTGGGAATTTACACCCTGGTGATGCTTCCCTCACCACCCACCCTCACTTCGCTTTCCCTAGAGGTTTCCTCCTTTTACTCCTTAAGGATTTTGACACCTGGATTTATAAGTGACATCACTTAACCATTGTTGCTCTTAACTTGTATTATAAATAATCATCCCAAGCCCTGAGCTGCTCAGTTCCTTTCCTTCAGTTATTTTTCCTCCCCTCTACCTTGGCTTCTTGGTCCCACAATCGCCCCTTGGATCCGTTTGCTCAGGCAGCCCTATCAGTGCACCACAGTCGAGGTGTAAACAATAGACATTTCTCCCGGCTCTAGAGGCCAGTTGTCCCTGAGCAAGATATTGGCAGCTTTGGTGGTTTCTTCCAAGGTCCGTATTCTTGGTTTGCTGATAGTCACTCTCCTGGGGTGTCCTCACATGAACTTCTGTCTGTACACAGGTATCCTGGGATGTCTCTTACATCCAAGTGTCCTCTTCTTGTAAAGACACCAGTCAGTGAAGTCAAGTAGAGGCCACGGTCCCAGCCTATATTAATTTACACACTTCTTCCAAATACAGACACATCTGGAGTCTGGAGATGGGACTCCCAGTATATGAATTTGGAGATGACAAAATTCAGAACATCCTGTACTTACCACCGTGTCCTCCTCGGCTCCTGAGCGGTCTCTAGACTCTAATTCCAGCAGTCCGCTCTGCTACTTTGTCAGAACTTCTCATCTTTCTGTTAGTCCGTCTGCCTCTGTCTCTCTCACTCTTTTTCTCTCTTCCTAATCCAATAATCCTTCTTTTACACAGAGACATACAATTTACGTACCCAACCAGCTTTTTAATGTGTCTCCCACTTTTCCTCCTTATTCAGCTTAAATGTCACAACACATCACTCTCATCTGTTCCTTGCACATATTTTTGAGTCCTTCGCTCCTGTCTGTTTGTGATGCTTGTGTGGCACAGTCCGCATCCTCGTCGGTTCCATCTGGCTGCATCTGGCAGCTGCACTCCCTGGGAAGAATACCGAGCTGGCAGCCTGGTCTCACTAGGCGCCCACGGTGGTAGACCCAAGCACCTGTCACGGAGCCTCTTCTGCTCATTCTCCCTCCTTCCTCCCCCCTGTTTGAATTTCACCTCTTTTCTCTCTCTTTCTCTTCTTCCTCTCGTCATTCTCAGCTGGTAAACTTGTTCCCTTTTTCTCTGAGAAAATTGGAGCAATTAAAAGACTTCCTCACCAAGTCCACGTTTGCCCTTCCTGCCGCCTGAGCTCAGATCCTTCTGTGCGCACAGTCAGCCCCTTCACCAGGTGTCAGGGACATGGTGGGCCTAGCCATGCCCTCCTGTCTCTCCTGCGCTGTCCCGCCCGTCTCCCCTAGCAGTGCACAAGCACAGGACACTTTCTTAACTCCCGCTTTGCTCCATTTCTCTTCCCTCCTTTACAGCAACCTCTCCAGAAGAGTTGTAACTTTTCTCCTGACACCTGCCCTCCCATCCTCTCACGTACCCGCCTAGCCGGGTTGTCGTCTCTCTCCCTCTGTGAAAGCCACCCACCTCATCAAGGTCACTCTGACCTCATGCATCTCACCGGCCTTTTCTCACCATGTCCCTTGGGTACTGGAAGCAGTGAGCTCACTTGATTACGCCTTCCTACAAACTCAGCTTCCAGAATGAGCTCCTAGCTTTTCTTGTGACTCACTGACCATTCACCAGTCTCCTTGGCAGGCTGCCTCTCATGCCCAGGGTCATTTCTGGACTGCCCAGTAGTTCTTTAAGCTTCTTCTCTATCAACACATGCTCTCAGCATCTGATGCTTTTCATGCCATCTGTAACACTCATAATTCTCATGTTTATTCTCCATCTCACACTTCTTCCTTGGTTTCACATTGGTATATTTAATTGTACAGGTACATTGTGTATTTAATTGTAATAGGTATCTCTATTTGGATTTTTAATAGATGTTTCGGAACTTGGTGTGTCTGAAACTGCTCCAGCATCCCCCCTCCCAAGTCCATTCCTGGCTCTCGCTCATTTCAGCTAATGGCGTCTTCATTCTTCCAGTTGGTCAGGCCCTGAGCCATGTGGCCAGCTTTTGCTCTTTCCTTTTGCTTACCCTGCATTCAGTTTGTCACTAAATTCTGTCGGTTCCACCTTCCAACTACATGTGTAATCCAGCCTCGTGGCACCATCTCTGCTGTTACCATCCTGGTCTGAGTTGGCACCGTCCTGTGCCTGGATTGCTGACGTGGCTTCAGAAGTCCTTTCTTTCCCTGATACCTTTACACAACCCTTCAGCCTGAGGTAGACCTTCAAACCATTAAGTCATTTTTCTGTTCAAAAAAATCTTTGAAAGTGCCACTATTATCTTTCTCTCTCGACTCTAGCCACACACACACTCACGCACACACGCGCGCGCGCGCATACACACACACACACACACACACACACACACACACTCACACCATTGTTGTGGCTCACTTCCACCTCAGGGCTTTCCAGCACTTTCTGTCCCTCTGCCTAGAATGCCTTCTTTCAAGTGCCCTGTATGGTTCAAACCCTCTACCTCCTTTACAATTTTGTTCAAATGTCACCTTGTCATTAAAGTCTTCCCTGACCACTGTGTTTAAAACTATATCCCTGCCTTCGTTCTTTAGTACCTCTAGTCGCCCTTCCATGGTTTATTATTGGCACTTGATGTGTTGCTGGTCTCCCCTGTGGAGAAGGGGAGCTCCGTGAAGTCTGGGACATAGACCGTCTTGTTCACTGATCTTTTCTCAGCTTAAAACAGTGCCTGGCACATGGGAAGCGCTTAATAAATATTCAACCAAGCTGATGTTTTTTTTTTCCAATTATCCCAAGAAATTTAGTAAATACCATCTCAGGCTGTTCTCATGTCTTTTCAAAAAAACCAAAAACCCAATGTCCAGATTTTACAGAGGCAGTTAGATCAAAAAGACTAGAGGAAAAAAATCACAGGCACTGCATAGTGCCAAGAACCTCTCTGAAGCCTATAGCTCCTAGTGCAAGATCACAAGTTCTTCATTTTGTTTTGCTTAAATCCAAAACTGGTTCCAAATGTCTTCATTTTCTAAAGTCAGTATAATTATGATACAATCTTAAAATTATGCTCAAAAATAAATTTTGTCTCAAAGTAAAAGCATGTGTAGTATAGAGTATTAATAGTTTCAGAAAGACAATATCATTAAATGTAAATACATCTGGGATCAAGATTTTAAGTTTTCACAATACAGGACTCTTTGGGCACAAAAGGAGTAAGTAGACTTTCTTCTGATGTCCATGATATTTAGGATATTATGTTTCTTAAATGACTATCACTGAGATGGCTACTGTGCTGGGAACATAACCCAATAGTAGAGTATTTGCTTAGCATGTATGAGGTCCTAGATTCCATCCCTAGCACTGGAAAAATAAAAGACAGACTGACAGAATGGATAGACAATAGAGGAGAAGAAGAAGAAGAAGAAGAAGAAGAAGAAGAAGAAGAAGAAGAAGAAGAAAGAGAGAGAGAGAGAGAGAGAGAGACAGAGAGAGAGAGAGAGAGAGAGAGAGAGAGAGAGAGAGAGAGAGAAAATAATAGCTTCTGCTTATGGGTAATGTTTATTTGCACCTGACACAGTCTTTTGCACACAAAAATCTTTGTTTTCACATACCTATTGGGGGAAGTTATTTTTTTTAAAGCCCAGTTAATAGCTGAGGAAGTTGAGACCTAAGGAAAGTGAGTCCAGTAAGGTCCCAGCAGAAGGGACTGGAAACTAGGCCAAGCAATCCCCATTGCCTGTAACACGTCAGTGTCAACATTGCATGATTCCTTTCTCATCATCACAATTAAGGCCCTTTAAACTTAGGGCAAATTTGGAAGGAAGACTTTCTAGTCCTGTTTCGAGCTCGTGCATACAAAATCTTAATCAGATTATCTACCTTCTTCTATCTCCTTTAACATTAAAAGTTTCATTCACTCCTATTGTTAATTTTCAGAGAGGCGATGACAGATGTGACCTCGCTGAAGGAAAGCCGAGCTGCAGGCATCTTGTATCAGTTGGGAGGTCTTGTTTTTGTCATTCACCATATACTTTCTTGGGCTTTTTTTCTTCTTCCAGTTTGAACAATGCTCGGTGAATAGTTTGTCCACAATAAAGAACATTAAGTGAAAGGAAGTCATGAAAGGATACCGAGTGGGGATATTTTAACAAACACACACAGAGCTCTGGAACTAGCCTCATGCGTAGGTCTCTCTTTAACCCTCTCTCCGTTGCTGGGTGAAACTCTCCAGAGGCCATTCCAGCCCTCCCACCTCCCCCAACTTCCTTCTTCAGACACTATCAAGGTTGAGACTTAAGTGCTTTAGTCCAGAGGAAAATGACTTATTTTCGATCGCTCTAAAAAACACCGCATTCCTTTGGCACAGGATGAAGAGCCGAGGCGCTCTTCGGCGGAGATCATTGTCTATTGTTCTCCCACGGCCAGCCGCTGTTTCACACCGAGATTGCGCTGGCTGCTCTTGTATTCCAAGTCCTGGCTCCTCATGAACATGGAGTGAAGCGCTCTGACCCAGAAAGTGGCAGGTAATCTAAGGAAAGCACCACAGCCAGGTGGGGAGAAAGGCCGGCCCTCTGTGACTCTGTACTCTTGAAATCTGCAGGTTCCCAGCGGGGCAAGATGGGGTCTCGGAAGTGTGGAAGCTGCCTGAGTTGTCTGCTCATTCCGCTTGCACTTTGGAGCATAATCGTGAATATATTATTGTATTTCCCAAACGGGCAGGCTTTCTACGCATCCAGCAATAAGCTTTCCAGCTACGTGTGGTACTTTGAAGGCCTCTGTTTCTCAGGAGTCATGGTAAGTGTGACTTGGGAGATTTGGATCGCAGAATGGGGAGTAGGGAGTGAGTCACCTTTTACCCAGTAAAAATAATGGATGATGAAAAAAACATTTTGCTAATCTTGAGTTTGAGATTTGGAAGATGTGCAGGGGTGGACGGGCGGCTAGGCCTCCAGCATTTGGGGTACAGATATGTTTTCAATAAGCTACTCAGCGATGTGGCTTCTGCAAACGCAGGAAATTAGTCCTAATGAAAGTTCATGGGACACTGGCCTGTAAAAATATTATGCTGAAAAATACCATGAAATGTGTATCAACTTAAGCCGTTTAATCCCCAGTGGCATTGCTTTTTCCAGAACAAATGTTCCGTCTGCACACATGATTTCTGTAGCTTAAGGGAGCATTAGGACAGCGTGGAAAATCACAGACAGAAATTCAGGCAGACTTGCCTCCACACACACACAAGTGCTGTGATCTGTGCCATGGAAACTTGGGCAGGTTACTCAAAACCCTCACAGCTGTTCGTTAAAAAATATAAATCATGGCATTTACTTTTCAGGATGATTGTGATAATTAAGTAAAATCATGTAAATTGTGTGGGACAGAGACTGGCACATAATAGGTAACCAGTGACTATTGTGATTATAAATACTCCTTAAAAATGGGCCATAGCTGTACTGTACACCTCAAGCAGAATAAGATTGATAAAGGATTTTTTTAACATGAAATCAAATTATCAATGGTGAGAATCCATGAATGTTTCCTTGACGACTTTGTGTCCTTTAAAAATAAACAAACTTATAGTAAGTCATGTTGATGACTCAGAGGAAAAGATACTTTTCCTGGTTATCTCAGTGCTAAGAACAACACATTGTGTGCTGTAGGTCTGCCAGATGGCCAGTGATGCAGAAGGAAATTCATTATAGTCTAGCTGTAGATCTTTGGGTAGGCTTATTATAATATTTGAATAAGTATATTGGAAAGCAGTTTTCATTAGCTTTGATTTCATTTTGGTTTTTAATATTAAATTAGCAAACTTCAAATGAGTGAATTTTAAGATGTCAGTATCCAATGCTACGGAAGTTGCCATGTAATAGGTAATTAATGCTATTAGTGCCACTATAAATAAATGCAATGTTTTCAGAGAGGTTCAGTACATTATATCAAGACCCATGAAAATGTCTAATCCTAAATATTCATTCATTCTGAGGAAATAATCCAACATATGGAAAGGGCTATATGCACAGGCATTTTTGATAGCTTTATTTAGAATACTAAAAAACCAGAAGGAGCAACCTTGCAGAGAAATAGCTAAATAACGTATAGCATTTTCCTCATACAGTGATAAAATTATAATTATAAAAATAAAAAAATCATAGAAAATGAATATTGTTTCATGTTTAAAGTGAAAATAGGTACAACAAAATTTAGTAAATTATTATCACAACTATGTATAACATGGATATGTGAAAATACTAAAAATGAATGAGCTAAAGCACAGAAAGATGGTGGAAATGATGGGTAAATTCTTCATTTGTTCTTGAGTCCTCTGTATTGCAGTGTGTTTTAAAGCAGACAGAAGAGACAGAAGTATCTTTTTCAATGAGTGATACCTGAGCAACAAGGCCCTGGAGAACTGGGCTGTTGTTTCTGCCAACATTGTAATGAAGCTAGTCACTGTATTTCAGCTTTGTCTCATTGTCTACCTCAATATGTAATTGTAATTAATGGAAGGTTACTAGTCATAAACTTGAACCTATTAAACTCTGGAATAACTAATAGTACTCAAAGGAGAGAAAGATAGGCCTTATTGTCTTGAATTCCACATAAGACTTTAAACTGGAGAATCTTTTTTTTCCCTCTCTCTGTCTCTCTAGAAATTACTTTGATTTTCTAGGAAATATGTTTTTATAACTGCATCAAATCTTTTTAGGGAAAGGAGAAAAGATACAGATGAATACTTAAATGGACAGGTAAAGAAAAGATACTGGTATATGGAATCTGAAAATGTTGGCTACAATAGTAAAGTAAGTGAAGTCAACATTAGGATTTGCTGTTGAACGGTGTTAACAGGGATGAAGTATTTCCCATGAGCTGTGGTCATACTTACTTTAGCCAGAAATTGTACCATTAAAGAGAGCCATGTTATTTCTAGATTTTGAACTCTGTTTAAGACACCAAAAGGGGGAGGGGGAATAACGCACTGAATTCTTTCAGTTTGCTGGCCTGATACAGACAAGACGTCCTGGTAAACCCGAACCTGAAATGGTTTGATTGTGTGGAGAAAGTGAACTTCTGTGAAAGAGGCCTAGTTTCAGATTAACTGTGCTTCTCATCTCTGTTCCCAGAAGGCAGTAAATGGAGGCAGGCTGGCAAACACTTCGGTGAATGATTCTGCTTTGTCCTTCACACAATGACAAAGAAAAAAGGCAGGTTGCTGCAAAGATGGAGTCCCCGAGTCCCTGCCACCGACTCCTGCTCAGCCATTAGTTTCAGACTATTGCAAACTGTGACAATAAAAGCTAGTGTCTGTCACTCACTTCCTATAAACCAACACAAAACACTGAAGTTACATGTTCCTTCATAACAACCTGATGAAGTAAACAACGCTCAAGTTCACACAGCTAGGAACTGCCGGGGCATCAGGAATCCAAATCTTCCTGATGTCGGGTCTATGCTTGGCATCACTGTTCTCTGTTCAGTAGGAGAAGTAGAAAGTAGGGCTCCATTTCTGACATTTTCTCCCTCCCTCCCGGCAGATGCTTATAGTCGCAGCAGTTCTCCTTGGACTGGACCATGACAACAACTATAAATGTTGCCAGAGTGAAAACTGCAGCAGAAAGTACATGGTAAGAGCAGTTGTGAGGAGAGGAAGGCTGTGTGTGAGCTCTGCCTCCTTTCCTCTCACCCAGAACCATGAACACACAGACACCGTCTGACCTTCTCTGTGTCTTATTCAGAGACCAAGAGTTTGTCTTCCACTTCGCTTACACCCTTTTCTCTGCGGTAGCTCTGTGGATGCTCTTCCAGAAATTCAAGATTCTAAGATGCATGATACTGCTTTTTTTCTAACTAGGCTTCAAGAGGTCAGCATCCATTGAAAGTGTACAATTCCGTGAGTTTTGACCACTGAATATTGAATACACCCTTGAAAGTACCAAAACAATCAGGACTGATAACATTTCCATTACTAATTATTAATCTGCTCCCAACAGGTTATCTTTTGGTATGTTCTTTGTCATTACAGATTAATTTGTATTTTACATAAAATTAAGCTTGTGTGTTTGCCTTTATTCACCTGGCTTCTTTCACCCAGCCTAATGATGCTTAGATTCACCCATGCTATTGGTTACTTACTATGTTCATGTTAAAAATTGGAACTTTAAAAATAATTAAAATGAAGGCAAGGAGAAGAATACAAGATTTCCTAAACCCAGGCTCAGCAGGCAGGCTCTTAGCCTCCCGCCCCCACCCTCCTTCCTCTCCTTCCCTTCTTCCTTGTCATCTGTTCAAGTTTTCACAGCAACTTATCGTCCTTTTACGTTTCCCCCGGGAATTAGATCGCCATTGCTCCTGTTTTATAGGTAAAGCACCTGCGGCTCACAGTGAGCACGTGATTTGTTAACTAGGAGAAGCTCAGCTGTGACTTGAAGTACAGCGGCCATTCTTTGCAATTATGGCTCCACATATTAGCTGTGCGCCACCATCACCTGTGAACTTGTAAAAATTCTACTGCCTGAGTCCCACCCGAGTCTCTGACTTTGTTGGCCTGGGTATAGCCGGGACATGGGATTGTTTTACATCTCCTAGGAGACGTTAACGTGTAGCCAAGCTGGTATAGCCAGCTTTATTAAATTGGTTGCTTAATTCATCAGTGCATTCTTTGAAGAATTGAAATACCAGGTGTGTATGAGAGAGAGAGAGAGAGACAGAGAGACAGAGAGAGAAAGCTGCAGACATCCCTCATAGCTACTTCCAGTATAGTTGTGGGAGAAATTTCAAGTTTTTTAGTCAAAGCAGTGGGTTCATGTATGCATTGAAGCAGTGATACTCAAGGAATTTTTTTAAAAGTATGGGACATTAAGTGTACAATAAAAATCAGTATATTTAATTTGTTTTAACTTAGCATCTCCAGCACAAATTACTGCCAGAAATAGTCTCAGCAGTAACCTTCAGATCAATAAAATGGGGAAAACCCCCCAATAACCTTTAGTATTGATTGTCATTACCTTCATATTATTGGAAAGGGCAGAGATACGGACAGAATATTTTCTGGACTTCCTGTTTGGCTTTTGCAAAATACATTGCGAACAGAGGTCCCACTTCTCTTGACTGCAGAGCCAACATGCCTCTAAGTGCCAAAGACATGATGTAAACAAAAGACATGAACCTGGCGGTAGGCATTTAAGCAAAACTTCTACCTCTGCAGGAGATGGAGCTGTTCACATCCAGCCAAATGCTACTGTGACAAAATTGGATGATGTATCTCAGTTTTCAGTAGAAGATAGAAATATGGATTTCCATATAAAGATTCTCAATTATAAAATATTGGCAATTATTCTCATTTAAACCAAATGAAGTACATCTTGCAGGCCAAATTCAAGTCAGCTCCAATTTGCGACATCGACAGCTCCAGAATGAAATTGAAGTCACCCAGGGGTCACTTCATGATTGCCATCTGCTGTGATCTGAGTGTGTGCCATCGACATTCATGTTGGAGCTTAGTCCCCAGCGTGGCGATATTAAATTCTTCTCTATTCTTGCCCTTGTTCACCGAGTAAGAACACAGAGAAAATGTCATCCCTGTAGAACAGGCCCTCCTCATATACGGAATCAGGGGACACCTTCTCTTTAAACTTCCCAGCCTCCCGGACTGCATTAACATTTTGTAGCTTATAAATTATCCAGCTTGAGGTGGATTTTTTTTGTGGTAGCAACAACAATCTTATCTTCCACCAAAGTTCTTGAGTACTTACCCCTGGAAAGCAAATGTTGGCTAAAGTCCCATGAAATTGTAATTATTTAATTTTATATTTTACTTCTTTATTTTTGGTAGTAGGTATTGAACCCGGGGTTTTCACAGTAAGCTACATCCCCAGCCCATATACGATTTTTTTTTTTTTTTTGAGACGGTGTCTTGCTAAGCTGATCAGGCTGGTCTCAAACTTGAGCTCTTCCTGTTTCAGCCTCCCGAGTGCTGCGATTACAGGCATGTGCCACCATGCCTATCTTTTTTTATTTTTAAAACTGCTAATAATATATAGGTGCTATTATTTTTTACATCAACTCAAATTTACAGAAAATAAAATGATGACTCAAAGAATCCTCACTTCCACTTTGAGGCATACCTCCATTCTGCAAATGGTATGCACCCATTAGATACTAGTGTGTGTAGGGCGGCGTCTGAGTGTATGCTATGGTTGCCAATTTTCGATAAATAAATTTTACACTCATCTTCCCAGTGAGCTGATTAAAGACCCATTTGATAAATATGCCTTTTCCAAACATCCTCCTTCGTTCTCCAAAGCTGGGATTTATAAATACATAACTTTAGAAAGTGTAACTAACAATAATCTACCTTTTTTAAAAAAGTAGATTTTTTCTTGTTAGTAAAACTATTAAAATTAATGAGAAATGTAATTTCAAATAATGTTCAATCACATGCAAAGTTACAAAAAGTAATAACTATCAAAAAAGAAAAAAGCAGAATTATTCTTCTTTTTCCATAATGTATTAATGCTATAATCGGTGAAAATAATTAAATAAATTTAATTTGAGATTATTTTTATTTCTAAAGTCATAGATTTGTTCTTACATTTTCTGGCCTCAGTTTTTTGGATTTATCGATTAGCCATTGCATATTACTGTTTTGCTTTTCTAATCTCACATTCATGTCAACATTTCTAAAAATAAATTAATTTTAACAAATTCCTCCCGAGTCAAACTCCCCTCCCCCGCACCCCTGCCTCCTTCTCATCCTGGTGCTGCCCCACTGCCATCCAGGCCCTCCCTCCAGGACTTCCTTTCAGTCTATCTCCAGCCGCTCACGTCCCCCTCAGTGCATTTTCCTCCTGTGTATGTCTTACCACCTCAACATGAAGTTGTCTAGGCATAGAATTCTTATCTCTGGGCTCCCTCACTTCCGGCTCTTGTGCATCACTGTCAGAACGACCTTCCAGAAAGGACGTTTGGGTTATGCCACTTTCTTGCACAAACACCAGCTTCATGGCTTCTTAGAAAGTTTATTTTAGGTGTAGGGCAGGCCAAGTTCAAAGGGAACCTGGGACCCTGGAAAGCACAGGATGCTTAAAACAGAGCGGGGGTATGTCAAAGGGCACAGGTCAAATCCAGATCTGGCTCATCTGGGCACTTAGAATAACAGCAGTTGGGGATTATGGCACATTGCTTTATAAACCCAATGCATCTACAACAATGGCAACTGACAGAGAAGCAGTGGAGAGGTAGGTGAGAGTTCTGGGCAGAAAAAAATGATGAAAGGCAGAGAAATGTCAGAATTATGAATCAGGACATTACAAGCCCCCGCGTAGTCACTGGTGATCAGGGGTATGAGGCTCACTCATGGATGCTAAGCCATCAGGAAACAAACTGTGACACTGTCTGGAAGCAGTCTAATTATTTACTAATTGCAAAACAGAAAAGGTACAGAGGAAAGATCTGAAGGACATATGTGCACAGAGAAAGGGAGTGCACGCATGTGATAAAATATTCACGACAAAGGAGTCCAGATAAAGGGCGATACTAACTTTCATCCTTTTTCATAGATCTAAAACCAAGTGCCACGAGGGCACCCTCACCAAGAGGGAAGTCCGGACTCCTTGATCTGGCATTCAAGGCCACCTCTGGGCTGGACCGAGCCAGCTGCACTCACTGTGCAAGCTATGCAAGGGCTGAATCATGTCCTGCCAACCCTGTTGTCCCAATGTCAGGGCCACGGCCATCTGGTTGTCAGAGCTTCTCGGAGCTCCTGCTCTGAGTGGGGTCTTCTTGGTCAGACCACCTGCCCACTGTCTCACAGCTGCGCTGGAGCCCATCTGACTCTCAGTATTGCTCACGCTCCCCGCCAAGGAAACGCCCGCCTCCCATCAATCCAATCCTCACGTGAATATGAGCATCTAGGCTGACACTTCCCTTAAATTCCTATATGTGAAAATGCTAAGGTCGCCTCCACAAGAGAAGAGCAGAGGCCATAGCTTATCATCCTCACAGAACCCCCTTCTAGAAAATCACTGGTCTCGGTAAACCACTGGGCTTCATCTACCACATCCCTGCACGGTGCTTCTGTGGCAGATGAACATCATTTTTGACATCAATTTTTTTTGGAAAAAAAAAAGGGAAGCGATTTAGTAAATCCTAGTACCTTCTATATTGTGCCAAGATGTATTTTAAAAATGAGCTAGATTTGGGTTAAATTTGTCAGTTTAATGTGGCAATTGGGTATTGGGTATTACATAGGCACGATGCAGATGAACCACGGAAGGTACTGAGTCAATAATCTATCGACAATTCCCCTTCGCCTCATTCTGTGGCAATAACGTTCTTCTATGTTTAATTTAGACGATGCTGTCAATCATTTTTTCTTCCCTTGGGATTACCTTCTCTGGATATTGCCTGGTCATATCTGCCCTGGGTCTTGTCCAGGGCCCATACTGCCGCACCCAGGATGGCTGGCAATACGCTTTTGAGGACTCTGCAGGAGGGTAAGGAGCAATACCCCTAGCCAATGAGCTTAGAAAGCTAGAAATACCTGTCCTTGTGCTCAGGCCCATTAACACAATTACTTTGGGGTTCCTTGTGGATACATTGGTGTAAACTTTTCTTACAAGTTTATTAATATCCAGATTGATTGGTTCATTCCTACATGGATTTTTATTAAGATGTTTATTTTTCCAACCTTTTAATACACTACATATTCAGTAGTTTGAGGCTGTCATAAATTTATTCAAATGAAGGATATGTTTTTTTCCATACCTCAGATTAAGACTGATGGTTATAGTGACCCATTGGCCAATAGGGCTTGGGCCTGATTGGTTTTAACAGCTCAGTCTCTTGTAGCCAGGCTGGACATTCGTGTCTTACAGGTGTGAAAGGGCTTGATGGGCAGGGAGTCACGGAGCTTGAGGATAGTGCCACTCTGAGCTACAGCAAAGGGGCGACACGGAGGTAGAGCCACGCTAGAGGCAGTCTGGGACCCAGGAACACAGCTGCGTGTGGGAGGCTGGAAAAGGAGCCAGGAGCTAACTTAACTCATAGTAAGCAAGAGTCTAGGAAGGTGCCGTTGACCAAAAGGCTGGTACTTTGAGAAACTTGATCCTGGATTTCAGAATGCCTCATACTGGCCCTGCGCTGACCCTACGGGGCTACCAGCGCCTCAGGGGCAGCACAGAAGAGGCAAGGCCTGGAAAGAGATATGAGACAGGTCCTTAGAAGCACTTTGCTTCTACTCTGCATTCAGAATTCTAATAAAATAAAATGAGGAGCATCTGTACCAGATCCTGGGAAAGTCGTGTGTTCTTCTCAGCTCTAAGTGCTGTGCTCTGTATGGTCAAGGGCCTTGTCTGGAAGAAACCCAGCAACTCTTCACGGCATCCGGTTTTGCCATGTTGAAAGTCTGTGCTGGGCATGTACCACGAACAGTCTGGAGAAGGGATGTAGAGGGATCTACTTCCCTGGGGGCTGAGATTGTTGGGATGAGGGGGCAGGAGATAGGTAGAGGACGATAAGGAATGAAACTCACAGCTACGTTGTGCTTTAAAGGTTCTAACGCATTTTTAAATGCTCCTCAGCAGATGTTCAAAATAATGGGATATATTAACTCCTTTATCTGGACATCAGAGGGCCAAGTCCCTTGCCCAAGATCCTATAGACCCAGGAGTGCTGACTCCATAGTCATTGCCCTTTATTGCTTGAGACAAGGGCCATTGGTGATATCAAGAAATTGTCTGAGTGCCTTTGAGAGCCAGGAGAACCAAAACGTAGAAAGTAAAGGAAATAAAGCTGGCCTGATTGTGCGGGCCTGAAATCCCACCACTCAGGGAGGCTGTGGTAAGAGGATCAGAAGTTTGACTCCAGCCCTGGCAACCTCACAAGACTCTGCCATTTAAAAATGGGGTTGGGGTGCTGGGTACGTAGCTCAGTGTGAAGATGTTGGGCTTGATTCCATGTACCACAAAAAAAGGGGTAATGAAGGAAAGAGTTAAAAGTAAGAGATAGGAGAGACATATAGGAGAGAAGAAGATAAAAGAGAGAGGTTCTGGAGGAAGGAGTGTTCACCAAAGTACAGATTTCACTCTCTTTCACCATAGCACCAATACTCATGGTCACACAGAAACTGCTGTTATGAGAAAAATCACCTTGACTCATAATAGGCATCAATATCTATTCTATTTGCAGTTCTGCCCTACAGATAGGATAATCATCTTTGAGGATCTTTTGAGGAGCCCAGTTCTTCATTTTAACTTAGATGAACAGAAAGGTCTGGCCCATAGCAGAAGTGTGAATAGTGTAGGCACGAGCAAGCCCGTCAGGCCAGCTCAGCGTGCTTTTCAGACTATCGTGGGAGTGGTGGAATTCCAACCTTCTTGCGCTAGATTAGAATGATGAAACTTTCAGTCTGCTGTGTTTCTATAATCAAATCTTCACCCTAGTGGGGACAGCAGTTGTTCCAAAAAAGAAGTTCTCACCATGTGGCCTAGATAGGAGGCAAAGCTGTAGCATCACTGGGGGGTTCAGTGGTAGAAACAGAAAGGCTCCTGCTCACCTAGACCTCCTGAGTTAAACCCTTTGGGATGGGCCCTGCAATCTGCGTTTTATCAGGCCTTCTAGATAACCATGAAGCCCTCTGAAAGTTGAGAACCACTGTTTACTGCTAAGGGACAGAGTCGAGCAATTGCTAACAGAATTTCTCTTTGTTACATTGCCACATGAGCTATCTGATATTTAGCACATGCCCAGTCTCACTTCTCCCCTAGAGGAGAGCTCTCTAGGTGCAGACACGTGCTATCTTTCACGGCAGTTCAACTTTTTCATGTGACTAATCAAAACTGACTAATCAAACTGAAATTGCCCCTAGCGTAAGCTCCAATTTATAATTAGCTGAACACCTAGCTTGGGGCTATGCATGCAGTGTGTTCAATGTGCACATGCATGTATGAGTGGCTTTTCAAAGATTTAATTCATATTGCTCAATATTATCATATAATACTATCACCATATTATCATGTATTTCAACAGTAGATATCAATTTCTCAAACACACAGAGACCTGTAGCTTTCTCCCTGAATCCAGTGGGTTGGCGTGGCCATGGGCCCTGTTCACCATTTCCTCCCTCTTCCAGGTTCCTGACGAACTCCAGCATGTGGACTCAGTGTCTGGAGCCTGCCCACGTAGTGGAGTGGAACGTCATTTTATTCTCCATTCTCATAGCCCTCAGCGGGCTTCAAGTGATCGTCTGCCTCACTAGACTTGTTGTTCAGTTATCAAAGATACTGTGTGGAACCTACTCTGTCATCATCCAGGTAACAGCCTCCCAGATCTCTGGACTTTCTGTTTTACTTCCAGCTTCTCAGAATCCAAAGAATGTTTTTGAAAGAATCCTAGAATTTCATTTTTTCTCCTCTCTACTGCCCTCATCTTTCGTAAGCTCCAACATCTCTATTTTTGATACCCCACTGTGTCTGTCAGTGTCTCCATATGGACTGAGTCAACTCAATAATTATAAATCTACATGAGATGTTGTATAGTGAGTACAGCATAAGTGTTTTGAATTAGTAAAATTTTATTGTTCTTATATAGAGATGATCCAAAGCATGAAGAAATTGAACCATTTATTAAGAATTTTTCTATTATCTTATGAAGCTATTTTTCTGAATGCTGTTATGTTCAACTAGTAAAACTTGTATTATGTGCATTAGCAAGTGGTTTGATGAGGGAAAACGTACCTTTATCTTATTGAAACTATTTAAACCTCATCTGCTACAATACTAATGTTAATGTAGCCATTGGAGGAAACTGCCAAATTTATTTTAAAAGTCAGGAGTGAATAGAAATCATAAATAAGAAATTGTGTGTTTTGTTCAGTAATGTAGAACACACAATGCCTTTCCTAGAAGTTCCAAATAGATATTCTTCTATCTTGTTTTGAACATGAAATACGTTTAAATTGCTACTTAGATTACAGATTATTGAGTCAAACTTACGATGTTATTTATCTTGTTTTTTTTTCTATAGCCTGGAATCATTTGAATAAGGACAAGAATGTTTTTCACTATCAAGATATCTAAGTCTTATATCCACTGTTATACTTGAAGGTCATGTCCAAATGACATTTTTTTCCCCACTTGTGTTTATTGTGCCCATTTGTGAAATTTACAATCCTCAGTGGAAGTGCCAGCCTGGTCACCTTTGCCCTTAGAACTTTCTCAAAGTCATATGTACTAAAAATTTCAGAAGTCTTTATAACTTTTGACCAAATGAATCCATTTTCAATTATTTATAATATGGAAACAAGAAAATGAGATAAAATTCCATACAAGCCTATGTAATTTTAACATTGTTTAATATAATGGAAAATTACAAATATCCAAAAGTCTAATCCAAGGTGAAAGATTAAAGAGTGGTACATTAAGTGTAAAATTATACAGTTTACAAATGATAATTTAGAAATTAATGATGCTACTTGAAAAGGCAAGTTATAAATATATTTTTAGTATAAACATAACTACTTAAAACAGTTGTTTGTTTGGTATTCTGGTAGACCAAATAATCAAAATTTAGGATACAAAAATCTAGTTAAAACTTGGAAGGAAGTACACAAAAATATCAACTGTGGATGATTTGGGTCATGGGAGACCATTCTTTCTACTTTTCTCTGCCTTTGAAGTTTATTGAATATGTTTTACAATAAATATTTTTAACTTCATATTTTTAAGAGATTAAAGTTTTTCTATTTTCCTATCTTTTAGAGGCATGTGGTCTTTCCCCGTGTTTCCCAACACTTCATATCTGTAAACCTCATAGAACACTGCTTCAAACAACTTTTGGAGAAAATTTCATAAAGAGTTTTCTTTAGACTTTTGCAACCTAAATAACCTCTTGGTCTTACTCTCTCACCCCTAGTGGGGACAGGAAGAAGTGACTTTGAAATAATTGAGCATCTGGGGTTATCATCTTTGAGCTACAGGAAATGACCATTGATGAGTTGATACCTGTATCCTAAGAGTTGCTATTTCTATTATAAACAGGAAGCATTTAAGGTAGAAGATTTATAAACTTTCCATCTATCAATACCATGTTCCCTTGAGGACACCTGCTGTGTCCCCACTTTCCGATCATCTGTGGGCCCAGCAGGCACTCCACTTAGCGCTCATGCCAGGCTCTTCTGCTGGGTGTGGCTGCTGTATCAAACCTTGCCTCCCTCACAGCCCCTCTGCTTCTGGCACTTTTGCCTGTTATTTTGTTTTTGTTTTTGTTTTTGTTTTTGTTTTTGCTGCTGTCCTCCCTGGGCGTTGTCAACACCTGTTCTACATCAAAGCCAAGCAACAGTCTGGAGTAGGGTGGAGACCCTTTCTCCTTGATGCCTGCTGGGCCAACAATCCCCTTTAAGGGAAGCCACCCTGTCCAAAACCCGTGCTGAAGCAAGTACTTTGAAAGCACACCATGTCTTACACCACATGATCTTCCTACCCTGGACCCAGCTGGCAGAAGCAGGAAGGTCTTTCGTGCCTGGGCTGCCTTTTGTCACGCACTTGGTTTCTGATCCACCTGGATGAAACACTACCCAAACAGGTTTGGTGGTTATGTTTGACTGAGGACGTGAACTAGGAAGTCAGGAATGAATTAACTTGAGCATTGCTGTGAGGAAAATAATTGAAATTGAGGCAGGAAACAGAGAGTACCTGGTTCATGTTAAAATGGCCTGCATTTGGAGAGGACACATGACCTTCTGCTCCTAAGATCTCTAAAACACAGTGAACTGCGACGATGTACAAGAGGCCTACTTCTGCTCCTAGAGTGACTCTGCTCAGCCCCATGTGTGAGTTGCTTCGGTAAACCCAGCTACTAAATCAGTGCATCTCTTCTCCCGGCAACCAAAATGCTGTAACCAAAGTCTCCCCTTCCTAGATTCTCTTTTAGAGAGTTCTCAGGCAAAGACGCCTAGGTCCCAGAGTTTCACAGAGCTTCATCCTACTTTCTTTGATAATTCAAACTCGTAACACTTTATTTTCCCAAGGATTTATACAAGAGTTCGCAGGTTTAGATCTGTGTAAATCTGGTCAGTCTACTTAACCTCTCTGTGCCAGTTTCTGAATCTGTAAAACAGGAATAAGAATAGCCTCGTTGTGAAGATTCAGTGGTCAGCATACGTGAGGCTCATAGGACATTGGTGACTCACATCAGAACCTAAGTGCGGTCGGAGGAGATTCGGGGTGGTGGAGACCTGGGAATGCTTCCAAAAGCAACAAAAATGGAAGAGGATGAAGGAAGGGCAGAGGGTCACAGGGACAGCGTCAGGTGAGATTGGGAGGAGAAGGGCGGGAAGGTAAGAGAGGCGCTACCAGGCTGAACAAAGCGTGCAGAAAACCAGCCCTTGTCACAGACTTAGAGACAGTTAGGTTAACAGCCTGTTGTGTCCAAGATCCTGAATAGCTCTTCTGTCTCCTACGCACTTGCATCCCACTGAGAAGCCCCTTAAGGAATAGACACAACTTGAGATTGTTGAGATTGTTACTATGATGAAAACCGTACTGCATCTTACTCAAGAAATATTCCTGCCAATTCTGCTGCCTGCTTTGGAAGGTGAAGCCAGGAATTAGGGATCAAATTTCAGCTCTAGAAAAATGGAGATACTTAGCAGGAAATTATGGCAATGAGCCAGTGTGTAATTGGGCAGGCAGGGCAGGATACACAAACCTGACCAATGAAATCTTTTAACTTTAGAAAGAGCACTGGATTCTCTCTGGCTACTTGGGTCAGAAATAACACCATATTTGATCCAAGAAACTCAACCAATTAAAACAAAATTAGTTTTTCATGGTTAAGAAAGACCAAAGGCACACACATCCCTCTAAGCTTCTATCTAAAATCACACTGAACTGATCATAGACTTTTTGTAAAGATGTAACAATCACAAATATAGAGAGATTAAGGAAGGAGACAGCAGCAACACAATTTTGGAAGCTACAAAGCAAACTGGTGAGAGGTAAGTGACAAAACCAATTCAAGAAGCGTGGCCATCTTGAGCTACCAGGGCTGGGGAACTGAGGACCAACCTGGTTCATACCTCAGACTCCTCAAAAGACTCCCGAATTGACAGAATCCCAGACACCTCTGGACTCCCAAGTCGAGGAAGACCACTGGAACAAGAAGGAATCTGAGTCCTTTTTTCCCTATCCATACCGTGAGGAAGTGATGGACATCCACAAGCTTATTCCCTGGAAAGGATTAAAAAGAGAGTCTCTGAGTTAAAAAAAAAAAAAGAAAAACACTCTTTAAGGATACAAATACTGCACCCAAATCAGAGATATCAAGTGTCTGGCACATCGTGAACCCTGGGTGCTGAGACACTCAGCCTCTGACGTCCTCTGGAGCACTCAGGTCTGATGGGAGCCAGCAGAATGTCACCAGACCAGCATCAACCTCTCTGGCAGTTCAGAGAAAAACCTACTGGCTCAGGGAACAAGCTCAATAGGCTGGATGATAGCCCCCAATATCGTGTCACAATCCCTGGAACTAGTAAATACATTACCCGGAAGTGGACTCTGCACGTGTAATTAGGGGTTTTTGAATAAGGAGATCATTTTCTGGACTATGCAGGTAAGCACAGCGAATCACAGGCAACCTTACGGGAGGGAAGCAAGACTCGTAGATGCAGAAAGAGATACAGGAACAGGAGCAGGACTCAGGAGAGAAGCTGCTGCACTGCTGGCTTTGCGCATGGAGGACGGGGCACACCCCAGGGAACGCACATGGCATCTAGAAGGTCAGCACCAGGTCTCATTTCGCCTCCAGAAGGAACACAGGCTGGCCAGCGCTTTGCTCTTAGTTAGTTAGTTACTATTTTGAAACAGGGTCTCACTTTGTAGTCTAGGCTGGTCTTGAACTCACTGTGTAGCCCACGCTGGCCTCACTGTCACGGCAGTCCTCCTGCTCCCGGGTGCGAGGGTCACAGGCGCGCACCACAGTGCATGGTAACACTTTAGTTCTAGTCCAGTGAAACTGACTTAAGAATTGTCAGATAAGTTCATGTTTAAGTCACTAATGTGTGGTTGCTATAGCAACAATAAAACACTAGTACACTGACATCTTCAAATTTTAAAAAATAAACTTGATAAAAGATTTGTAAGATGTAGGTTAGGATTCATAAAGAGGCTCAAACAAAAAGAATAAGAGATTCTTAAAAATGGAACAAAATCTGGGAAAATTAAGGAATCAAAAATAGATCAAACCTGATTACTAGGAACAGAGGCAGGCAAGGAGAGTAGGAGGGAGAGAGGGAGAGAGAGAACAGAGAATTGAGGGCACAAATCCTTATTTTAAAACCTTGTGGTGTAAGAATGTTCTATAAACTTCCCCCCCCAAAAAATAGATTGCATAGAAAGAATAGGGAATCCTCAGACTGGCTTAAAACTTCTTATCTGTTCAATTAGACAAAGACTATACAGCAATAACTTTGGAATTGAAGGAAATTATTTCCATGATGAAAGAGATTTCTTTGATGAGAAAGGTCCCCCCCCCCAAAAAAAAAACAATTCTCATGCCGAGAAGCCGCGGGAGAATGCACTCCACCAGAGAAGAAAGAACAAAGAGGAATGTCTCACAGTTGGAATGGAGGAAGAGCTCACAACAATGTTACCGTGCCGCCTTCAGACCTCTGAGGGCTCAGGGACATACACGGACACCATTGATGCCCTGGGTCCCAAGTCTGGCTGGCAAAGAAAAACTACTGAGGGGAGTTCAGGAGTCAGGAGGTCACCTCAGAATCTGGAAGCTAGGCCTGTGGTAGGTGCATCCATCAGTGCAAGGAGTAATGGTCTGATAAGGCAGAGCCTGCCTCATTCCAAATTAGACTACAAATGTAGCCACGAAAGCAGAAAATAGGGAAAGAGAAGTGCACACTTTGTGCTACAATAGAAATGCATATATACTCATGGAGAATGTGTGCGTCGTATTCCAAACAGTGTGTCCCACTGTCACTGAAACCACCGTGCACGTGCCCTCTACCCTGAGTCTGCAGGAGGAAGCTGACTGCCTGCCAGGGAAGCAGCAGCCTTCCAGGTGCGGTGGAGAAAATCAGGTCCTGACCCGCTGAAGGCATCTGTGTGACAAGGATTGGCCTTCCCTCGCAGACGCCATATAAAATGTGGTTTGGGAATTTATCTGGCCAATTCCGACTTGTAAAAGAGATAACATGTTTGTCAAATCTCATTAAAACAATAGAGCCAGTCAGAGTCTCCCCGCTTTCCTGAGGAAATCGGCTATGAAAGGCGCTCTATTCTGTGGCCTTGCCCTGATTCTGTAAGTCAAGAACACAAATTCCATCGTGAGCCAGTATACAAATATCCTAACCCCAACCTTCAGTTCAGCCACTAGCACAGACTGGCCACTAGATGGTAGCCAAACCCAGGACACTTCCTTTAGCCACCTCGCAAAAATCACTGCTTCCCTCCCGGCTTTTCAGAGAAACACTGAACCAGCAGGAGGGAGACACGGAAGAGCCCGCCAGGGGGTTCTTGCCACACTGCGCTGTGTCCAGGAAGGCGTTGTTACAAAAGAAAAAAAAAGTTTTATACTTACTAGCCTGTGAATCTTAAAAGAACACTGAGCATCGGACAGAACAGATGATCATAGTTTTTTTCTGCTTGAGGAAACAACTTTCAAGAGGTTTAAACAGTTGATCAAAGCCTTGCAAGAAGCAGCAACCGGAATTATGCTGGACCAGATAACTCTAAGCCAATGCTCAATAAACCTTCATTTCTCTTTTCAGTGGCACATGCCATTTAATGATAGAATGGCAAATTATCTTTTTACTCACTTACCTTTTCTAGTTAAATATGACCCAACTCTTCATATAATCATGTACATTTTTTGCTTCACTTTTAAATCAGAAAACATATCGTCACTAAATCTGAAGAATGTAGCTTTTTTGGTGCAGAAATAGTTTACTTTTCTTTCAAGACCTTTACTGAAGTCTGAAACTGGTTATTATCATATTTGAATTAACAAAACTAATAAACCACAAGTACTTATCAGGACTTTCTATCTACTGTGTTCTTTCCAGGGCTGTAAGCTAAAGAGTTCCTGCTGTCATGGGTCAAGGACCGCACTTAATAATAAAAAAGATTGTCACTTAGAAAAGTACGTAATTTTTGTACTAAAAATGCAAACTGCACTCTCCCTTCCTGTCTCCTTGAGTTGTTCTCTCAAGCTGGGTCTTTCTGCATAAACCAGGAAAAGACTGTGGTCAACGCTAGACGCAAGAGAGGAAGCTTAGAACCCTTTGGTGGATGGATGTCGTAACTTTGTCCCGTGCTCCTTCTCTTTCTCTATTCCTCTCTTCCTTCTCCCTCCTCAGTTGTGTGTGTGTGTGTGTGTGTGTGTGTGTGTGTGTGTGTGTGTGTGTGTTCCCATTTATTTTAATCTTTTTACTGTGGTAATTTCAAGAATACATGAATAGACTTTTCTGGAAAAGAAAGATGAAGGATGTCTTACTTCCTCATCACTAAACACAGTATCCGGCACCCACAATTATAAGGAGGTCTGTTTTAGCTCGGAGTTTCAGAGGCCTCGTCTATGCATGGTCAGCCAGCAATGACGGAAGGGACTGATGTGGAGGAAAAAACACTCACATCAAGGTGACCAGGAAGCAGAGGGACAAGGGAGGAGTCTGGGATGAGAATGTGACCTTGCTGGTCATGCCCCCAGTGCGCCAGCCCTCCAACCAGGCCCCTCTTGTAGTAATGGCCCATGGAGCCATCAGTGGATTAATTCACCAATGAATGTGGCACCCCGTGATCCAGTCATCTTCCAAATATGAAGGACTGAGGGACATTTCAAGCTTAAACCATAGCAGAAGGAAAGAAGCGAGGCAGGGAAGGGAAAGGGGGGAAATAAAAGAACATCGGGCCAAGAAGGAGGTAGGCAGAAAGAGTGAGAGAAGTCTAAAATGATTTAAGGGAGCCAACTCATACTGGCTCAAGAAAGCTGCCGTGAAAGTGTGGCTGCCTTGATTTGCTTCTTGTCTGACAACTAGTTAGTCAAATAAATCAATAACTTGTTAGTGACTGCTGGTAATAATTTCATACTCTTGGGGAAGTTGTTCTTGGCCAAAGAGTCTGTATAGTTCTTCTCGGTAGACAGGAGCCGTATGACCTGGGACTTGGTCCAGTGCCAATCATTACTTTCTAGTAATAAATGGGCTTTTGATATTAATCTTTGCATGCTACTTTTTGTTAGTTTCATATAATTTAATTTTTCTGTAGACCCCATAAACAAATTTCTTAAAGAGAAAGTTTCAACATTATTGGCTAAAATTAAAAATATATATGGAATAAAAATGTTTAATTGTTCTGGTAATGTTCTTTGCTTTTGCTTACTTCTTCTGGCCTTTTTCAAAGTAGAGAACTGCTAAAAACCTTAAGTACATGTTATACACTATTATATTATTATATTACTGTTGAAGAAATTCTTGAAATATTCTCTATCTGATATAGATTTCTTTACCTTAAAAAAGCAGTTAGGAAGTAACGACTCCCCAGTTGAAAACTTTTGGTTAATTAATAAACATAACTGAAAATTTTCAGAATAGCTACCTTTAAGAATTATTTTGTTATTATGGAAAATATTATCAGTGGCTAAATACAGATGGTGGGGCTATCAAGGTTTTAATTTTCTTCGGTATTTTTGCTTATTTTCCAAATTTTATGTGATAGGCATTCATTATTTTTATAATCTGAAATAAATTACAAGTATTTTAAGGCAGATGTTTGTGGATTCTCAGTTTCTTTTTACACGTTCACTATTAATGTAGAAGATTTTTGTGTGTCCATTTTCCCTGCACAGCAAATCGCAGCCATATTTTGAGTGAACCCAACCAGCTTACAAAAAAGAATTTGTCAGTACACCACAGATGTTTCCATCCAAATACAGAAGGCAAGAGAAACGCACCTTGGAATCCTTGATAAAGTTTACTTGTAGCTTATTTAGTTTTATAAACATGATTTGTATATTTTCCACATAATCAAAATACTATTCACCAAATTACAGTTTGGGGGATTTTAGCTTTTTTTACAAAGCGTGGTTAAAAACACAGTGTGTGCTGTTGCTGAGTGCTACTGGATGGGAAGGGAGGCGCACACAGACGTTAGTGTGTCCTCATCTGCCTTATTCACTAGTTCTGGGTCCCTTCTGGCTCTTCCCACAGTCAAAATGGTCATGAAAGGTAAATGCTTCGAGTTGACTCAGGACATCAAGGCAGTGACAATGACACAACTAAAGACAGTCTCAAAAAGAGGACTGCTAGGACTGCTTCACCAAGTGGCAAAAACAGATCCAAGGTGAAATAAGTGTGGCTGTGGGGGTATTCTGATGAGGGTTAATAGCAGCGTGTCCTTTACTATAATAAATATTATAAAATTTAAGTATTCACTATGTTTTTGATCGCATGTGATACTGTCATCTGATATCAGTAAGAAAACAGAAGTCCTCTTAAAATTGCTGCGCAGCCTAATTTGACACTACAATAGTTCTGTCACTTACCATGGCAAACATAACCCTTCAATCCTCAATCAGCTGCCACCCAAAATGCTACAAGGTGAGAAAGACACAGCACTTGCCTTCAAGGAGCTCAGTCCAGGCTAGTGGATTTCTGTTCTTCGGTTCATTTTGTAAATGCCTGTTTCTTATCAGATACTCCATCACCCCCTCACATGTAAATCCCAGCACACCTGCCAGGACATGGGAAATTCCAAAAGACATGGGTCCTCTATCTCCACAGATGCCAGCTGCTGGCCTAGCTTACTGCCCTCAATCAGTGGAACAAGAGACACCAACAGTGTCCTTGGGGGTCCTCTCCTGTGTGGAGAGGTGGACGTTTTAGGGAGAATGACGTGCAGATGAGCCCTGTGGCCTTTCTGCAGCTAGGCCACGGAGAGAGGTTGCCTGAGACCCGACTGTGGGGAAAGGCACTGTGCCAGGACCAACATGACCATCAGCTTCAACCTCTTCTGTGTGCTGATTCTCCCAATTCCATATTAAATGCAACTCCAGGACTAGAGATTTGTCTGCCCAGTGAACACCCATCTTCACATGTTTTGGAGATATCTCAAACTTCCTGTAATCCTTAATTTCCCTCTGGACAGCTCATTGCCACAGCCCTTCTGATCCTTAAGTAGGCTCCCCCTTGCCCCTATTCCATTCCCTAGTTAATGATACCACCACACCTGGAAATTCCAATCACCTCCTTTTCTCATCTCCGAATTAATCACCAAATCCCAAACAGCTCCTTTCCCCATCGCCAAATTAATCACCAAGTTTCCAGTGTCACTGCTTATCTGAGGAACCATCATCCTGTAAAACAGTTCCGTCTCCGGCTCCTTCCGTACAGCTCCTCATTCCTCCCACACAAATGAGCTTGTTAGCAATCCTCACACTAAAATCACTACAATTCGTTGGCTCAGAAATCAGCACATGCCCTCCAATTTTATATCCCCTTTTATCTTTAAGCTGCAGAATTAGCTTAATTGGATAATTAGAATTGGCTGATTTTGCCTTTCTGCAGTCATTAGCCAAAATTAGTCAATTGTGAGCCCCTGAGAAAGGCAAGCTATTCCACACCTCTGAGTTGTTCTCCTTTTCTGTCCACATGAAATAGCGTCTCATCTGCCAAAAGGGAGACACATTGAAAACTCAGCTCAACTCTTCCTTTGAACAACATTCCCTAACTAAAGTTATTTTAAGCTCTGGAAGGCTACCTAGTTCTGTGTGTATGCTTCTGTTGCAACACTTACCCATGCATTTATTTTTACAAGTCTGTCTCTCCCACTAGACTCTCAGTTCCTCTAAAGCGTACACAAGATGTTATTATATTTTGTAAAAGCAAAAGCCCCTCTCTAGCATAGAGATAGGTGCTTAAATGACTTAGTTTTTCCTTTTCCTTAAAAGTAAACTAATATCCAAGCTTTACTGCACATTTATATAAAACTTTGTATGTAGTAAGGCTTTGTAAGTCTGCAAATGCATGTATAGTTGAACATATAACTTATTTAAAACTAAATATAGTCATTTATATAAGAATCATAGAAATAGGCTCATAATTCTAAAATGCATAGGTTTTTGTATTTCATCTGAAATATAGACATGTATATATTATGTATGACTTAAATATATACTTTGTAGAATTGAGAATGCTTTATTTAAATTATATTTCACAGAACACGCTACCTGAAAAGCCATTGTAAACATCTGTGATTATATGGTGGGCTCTAGAGAACCTGGATGTAGGATTTCTAGTATAAAATTTTATGCAAAAAAAAAAAAAATCTACAGGATATCTCCCACTTATTTGTTTCATTACCAACTACTCAGTGGGATTCTTGCCTTTCCATGAAGTCAGTGTGTGGAAGCCAACTGACCAGACTCTTCACTAGCATGCAGTCCCCATGGTGGGAACCCTGTATGCAGATCAACCCTTCAACTACATTTTAAATATAGACATATTTCAAATACACCTATATTTCATGTCTATTCCTTTTTCTACTGCTGCCCAAAGTAGGGCAAAAGAGTTTTACTGTTTTCCACAGTATTTGATGAAAATAAAGGCACACGCACACACACACACACACACACACACACACACACACACAAATCAAAACATTTGCCAGAGTTGGAATAAAAAGGATCCTAGAAATATTCACCAAAAGGAAAAGCTTAGTTTACAAGATAAATGTTTTAAGCAATTATTTTATTTCATTTTACCTACACAGGTACAGATTAAAAGAAGCCTACATTTCCTCCACAATTGTTTCTTTTAAATATAATTTCCCAATAAAAATATTGTCTACTAGAGCAATGATCTTAAATTTAATTTGCCAAATTTTTACCAGCACCGTCTTTGTACAGTATATTATTTTATCTGCTGCTGAACGTGAAAAAGAAAGCCACACCTTCTCTACTGACCAGTGTAGCATGGTGAATGGGGCAGCGTGCGTGTTGAGCTGGTTGAAGGAGAAGGCGCGGTTGCCTGCTCGCTTTTGTACAGTGTAGTTCAACAAGGCTTGGTCTGAACTTGGAGACACGGACTCTGCTCTTAACAGTTCCATTCATTAGCTGGTGGTACTGGACAAGTAACTGCCTCTGTGCTTTCCTCAACTCAGAAAGGACGGGGTTGACGTGGGTGACCTAGTGACAGCACCACTTAGTTCACTACGCTAAGTCGATCGGGGTGTAGCCTCCTACGAAGTGAGTACACGAGAGCAGAGGAGAGGAAAGCGGGCGACAGTCGCCGCGTCAGAGCTGCTTCCCACTCCGTGCTTTGCTGAGGTTCGGGAGGTGTCGCTACCACTAGATTCAACCTTTGTTTGTCACAGTATGTTGCAGACATCAGTGGATACATGTACAGAAATCTGCTCAGCGTGGGGTCAAAAGATCTATGTGAAATATGTCTTTTTAGAAAATACTTCGAGAGCAAGGAAGGACACTAACGGTGTTTCCCCATACAACTGAGTTGCTGTGTAGAGCACCTGGTTCCACAGGGGGGCCGTGGACCGATTCCAGCCTGAAACATGACCGAAGTGTGCAAAGGTGCTCTCTTTCCAAATCTGTGCTCCGGGTCCCCTGCTTGAACAGAAAAAGAAAACATCCACTGCAAAGAATGCTTGGAGACCCACTTTTAGGCTTCATTTAATGTGTAGAAGCCTTAGTGCCACGCTTACCTGTGCATACCCATCCTTCAGCCCTCCAACCGCCAACCCAGGCCTCTTGGCCTGAACCTCTAGGCTCTAAATCTATCCACATGCTTCAAAAGACATGAAGCTGTGCTACAGCTTTTGTTGTTGTTGTTGTTTCAGTCTATTATCTTCTGCTACCCACCACCCCCTTTTTTGTAGTGCTGGACACTGAACTCAGGATGTTATAGAGCGAGAAAGACTTCTCCTGCCGAGCTTCTGCCCAGCCCTGCCTTTTGTTATTTCTTACTCTTCTGTCAGAACCTTGCTCCTGCTCCTTCCTTTTCTGAGCCCCTTCTGCCTTCCTCTCTCCATCCTTGGCCTAACTAGCTTTGCTAAATAAATGGGTTAGCTTCAGAGAGGTTGCTCCTTGTTGGAAACCTTTTTCTTTTTTAAGAAAGTACCTACTCATAACAGAAAGTTGTGTGGGGATCAGCAGCGGAGCAGCCCTACCTTTGAACGTAAGTTTCCTCATTTGTAAAAGGAAAGACCGTAATACGATACAATACACAAAAAGCAATAGGCAATGACCGAGTGGCGTAGGTGTAGTATATGCAAGTGCTTGGCATCTGTGAGGCTTTCGATGAAGTATTAGCTGCTTCTTTAACCCTGCAGATGTGCCCTGCCCTCTTTCCCTTCAAATACATTTGTCTTGGTCAAAAATACTGATGCCAACCAACCAACTAGATATGTACAAATACTATGGAATAGTATCTTAACTCGAACACCAAAGATTCATTTGGGTTAATTTTTTACATTTCAATATTTTAAATTTTATATTCTAAGTAAACATAACCTGTGATGGGCATCAGTTAGAGAGAGAAAAGAAAGATCTTGCCCCAGTTCCCTCTTTCCCTTCTCCTGATGGAGGACACACTCACTCATGGCCTCACAGCCTGCTAGCTTCTTTTTTCTCTCCTTCACCCTGTAGATAGATGTATTCTGAGGCTCCAAAATTGGCTTTTTTTTTTTTTTTTGAAACAAGGTCTCACTCTGTAGTTCAGGCAGGTAATGAACTAACTATGGAGCCCAGGCTGGCCTTGGATTCACAGCGGTTCTATCTCAGCCTCCCCAGTGCTGGGATTACAGGTGTGTGCCACCAGGGCCCCCCCTGGCTTATGTGGTGCTGGGGAATCGAACTCGGGGGCTTAGTGCTATGATTTAAGTGCTTGCTGGGTAAGTGCCTTAACCCCTGAGCCATTCCTCCAGCCCTCAAAATTGCCTTTTTGTCTCTTTCCTAAGTGATACCAGCTGCAGCGAGCGGGTGGTGACTCCTACAGTGTGAAGCACTGTGCCGGAGCCTTTGCCCGCCTCCTTTCATCCCAAGCAACTTCTCCTTCCCAGCCCCGCTGAGTCTGAGACCTTGCCTCCCTGTCATTCTTGAATCTTGCTCTACAAAAAGGAGCAGCAGCCACAGAAATGTGCAGAGTTGAAGAGACTGTGAGTGTTGCTGGAGGCAACACGAACAAGCACGAACATCATGCACCTAAAATCACCAAAGGAAGAAAGAAACTGAAAACTCATTCCATATGCAAGTGGGAGCTGCTGCTCCCAACCAGCAACAGCTTCTGTAGTGATGGCTTGTTGTGGTCATTGGATTCTACTTGTTTGTTTTTGTTCTGTTTGTTTTTTAACGTTGCAGACTGATTCCCTTCAAGTTCTTTTCACTGTCTCCACTACTACCTACCTACTTCTCTGATTATTTATCGTCAGTTATTTTAACACCCTCATCATCTGGTTCCTCTTTTCCAGCTTTGCACACTTAGCACCGCTGCCAGTGTCTTGCACCCACTCACATCTTGTGGCAGCTTCCCCATTTCATTCAGGGAGAGCCACAGTCTACTCAGTGGCCCACAGGGGCCCTTGTGACTGGACTCTCTATTCCTCTCTGACCCTGTTCTCTAGAGGTCTCACCCTTCTGTCCTCTAGGAGGTGTCGAGCAAACTTGACATGCTACCACATGGTCCTCTGCTACCTCCTCTGCTGGAATGCTGTCTTAGCGACTTTCTCATTGCTGGGATGTAACACCTGACACCTACTACCTAAGAAAGAAAAGACATCAATTTCAGAAGGTCTCAGCCCCTTCATGGGTGGCTGGCAATGGTAGAAGGACAAGGCAGGGGGCCTAGCTGGAGAGAATCAGTTCAGGGCATCGCAGGAGGAGAGCTTAAGGCTTGTGGAAAAGCTGAGCAGGACATAACCTTTTAGGCTGCACCTTCAGCAATCCACCTCTCCCAGCCAGGCCCCACCTCCTAAAACTCATGAATTCCATAGTCAATCCACTACACCCAGATCCAAAAGGCAGCTGGGGGACATCCCAGGTCAACACCATGACAGATGCTCTTCCTAAAGGGATTGGCCTCAAGCCTTGTAAGTATTGGCCAATGCTGCCCTCCCACCAAGGCCTGCCTGATAACCCTGGCAACAGTGCTTGCTGATGTGTTGTCACATCCCCAACACACGCTGTTGCGGAGTGTCCCCCAAAAGCCTCATGACTGTAGATACTGTGCAGTATTGAGAGGCAGGCCCTTCTGCAAGGGGAAGATCACTGAGGCTCAACCTTGAGGGGCTCGTACTGGTTCCACTCTTCCTCCCAGACTAGTCTCAGTTCTGTTATGCTGTTATCTCTGTCGCCCGGAGCATTGGCACTGGCTCCAGCTCTGCTGTAGGTATGGCCCCACCACGTGATTCTACCATTTTCCAGCCACCCACCTGTGAATAGACTATGAGTTTCTGAAACTGTAAGTTAAAATAAAACTTTTTCTTCCCTAATTTGTGCATGTTAGATATTGAGCCATATTAACAAAAAAGTAACTAATACATAAATTGGTACCACAAGTGGGGTTGTAGCTGTGACTTTACCTGACCATGTAGTTTGGAAGGTTTTGGAACTTGTGGGCATTTGGAAAGGTTTGAGGATGCCAGCTGGAGAAGTCTTAGAGTGCTCCGAGCTGACCTTGATGGGAGATTCAGGTCAGAACTCAGAATGCTGATAGAAGTATTGATTGGATAGGCCAGTTTCAGAAAGTTTCAGTTGGGCTGGAGGACTGTATTGGCAAGTGGCCTAAAAAAAAAAAAGCTGAGTACTTACACTCAAGACTATAAGAAAGATGCCTTGAGGGCATCTCAAAGGTCAACAAAACCTCATCCTTCACCAGCTCAATGGTGGAGAAGCAAATGACTGTTCTGAGAAGTGTACTCTGGGGCCAAGAGAAAAACCATCTGTCTGAGTCCAGCCATTTGAGATCAACCTTCTAAGAACTTGGAATCTGCTACAGCTTTAGCCCAAGGAGGCCAGCCTACTGCACAAGCCAGTGGCAGACTCTAGCAATGTTCACATGGTTCTGGCTTTATGGGCCTGCAGAGTGCAAGAGTTGTGGATTCACAGAGGCTTCCACGCAGATTTCAGAGACCAGGCAGTGTGTTCCTGGAAGGACAATGTGTGAACTTGTAAAGGAGAAGCCAAAGGTGCAGTGGAGAACCCTGGAATTTTGAGAAGTCTGGAGCATGGGTCATCTGCTGAGGAAAGATGCAGGCCATGAGTAGATTCAGCTCAAAACAGAGAAGGTGGAGGCTGCAGCCTACTGTGACGCTGTAAGGGTGGGGCCACCCAAGTCCTTTGCAGTTCCTGTCTTGTGGCAGTTTACTCCAGGTGCTAGACAGGAGACTACAAGATTTAACCCTTGCCCTGTTGGGTTTAGGAATTGTTCTGCTCCAGTTACCTTTTATCCTTCTATTCTTCTCTTTTTGGAATGGAAATGTTTACCCTGTTTGGAAGTGCTCAGCTCTTTGGTTTTAACAGGAGCTCACAGCTGAGAGTTTTCCTTAGATCTCAGAGGAGACTTTGGACTTAAAACTTTCTTTAACAGTTCTGGACTGTTAAGACTTTGGCAACTCTTGGAGAAGGATTAATACCTTTTGCTTAAGGGAGTAAACATAAGTCTTTTGAATGCCAGGGAAGGAATGTCATGGTTTGAATCTGGAGCAGCCCCACCATGTTATTCTACTATTTTCCAGCCTCCCACCAGTGAATGAAGTGACATCCTGAAACTGTGAGCTAAAATAAAACTTTTCCTCCACTAGTTTGTGCATGTCAGGTATTGAGCTACGATGAAGAAAGAGTAACTAATGCAGACTCCATATATTCAGGCCTTTTTTGCTCTTTGTTCTTGACCATCTTTATGGTCTAAACTTAATCCCCTCCCTACCTATCAAGTGCTCCTTAAACTATCAAAATCTATGACCTTGTCTTCTTTCAAAACCCAGACTCAGAAGAACAACTTCCTCCTCTCTAAAACCTCTCTGGTCACAATGCACTGTTCGGCTATATTCCGAGAGCCTGCAGCTATTCTGCCTCCTACATCCTCTCCTCTGAAAAACCCTTCTCCAGCTTCTCTCTCCAGCAGCCTTTCCAACCTCATCCTCTGTCTCCCACTCCAACACCTCTGGTTCCTCTCCCTTCTCTGCTCCAAGGGCCAAGCCCACTCCAACTGCTCCCCTCTAGATCCAGCAGAACAGCTTTTTCTCCTCACTTGTGGTTCTGTGGGGCTCCTTCTTTGACCTAGCACAGATACGGTGTAGCTCCTGTCACTGGTCAGGAAGGGCTTATTCTGATTTGAGGCTTCAGTATTTCATGGGGCAGAAGGGTGGTGCTTAATGGGGGGTGGGGTGTGGATGTGTGGCTATGGTATAGGACACATCCAATTGCAAATTACTTCATGTGTTCGATGTGTATGCATGTGAATGTACATAGTGTGTATATATTTATTCGTGTGTGGTATAAGGTATATGTATATGATGGCCATGTTGGAAAAATTAGGAGTATATTTAAAAGAAATACTTTCAAGCTTGTGTGTGACATACTCAACTGCCGATGATTTCAAAACTGTCTACATGTCTTTATCAATAACTCCTGTGCTTAGCTTCTTCCTGCCCCTTCTTTCACTTCCTGAATCTTCCCTTACTGCATGCTCCTTATTATCTGATCAGCCACAGAAACAATAAACATCACATCAGCTACAACTACACTCAGGTTATTTTTGTCCTTAACTATTTCTATCTGAATCTTTTGGGAAATTCAAATTAAAGAAAATGACTTTCTCTTGTATGTCTTTCTCTGGTTTTCTTTCTTATAGTTATTCATTTATCAAAACTAAAATTTCACCCTAAATCATACATTAAAATTCAGAATAAATATGCAAGAATCCCGTCCAAATTTACATATATATATATATATAAGATAATTTACATATATATACATATATATAAGATAATTTACATATATATATATATATATATATATATATATATATATATATATATGATAAAATATGCCTGGTTAACAGGTCCAAGCATTGGCCGGGCATGAAACGTAAGAAACAAAGGGATTAAGGGTATGGCAGGTAAGAGAAAAGGGGATACAAAGAAGGAGCAAAAAGAATAAAAAGGGTCAAAATGAAGGCCTGATTTGGAGTGAACAGAGCTTTTATATGTAGTGTGGGTGGATTAGCCAACACAAGGCTCAGGGATTGGACTGTTTAGCTGGTGTGTGGGTCAGGGATTGGGCAGAAGAGGACAAAGCAGAGTTGCCCGATAGGTTGGAGAGCAGGTTAAGGGAGACAGGTCCCACTGAGGGCCAGGGCTCTCAATCATCAGTTGGTCTGCAAAGGCGTTATGTCAGGATAGGACAGGAAAGTTGTCATGGCCAGGAAGGAATGACGGGGTAGCTGTGTGCAAGCCAAGGTCATACACAGAGATTGGGGCAGGAGTCACAGCATGGCCACTCCATTCTGACCGGTCATGAGTTATCTCCTCAGTTTACTGCTTAGTGCTGTAGTAGAGCATGGTCCTAAGGGGCAAAGGGGACATTGGGAGTTGGGATTGGGGCCAGGGGCAGATACGGATGTGGATGCTAGAGTCATATCCCTCAGGTGACGAGAGCAGAGGTCACTGCAAGGATGCGGTTTTGAACAAACTGATTAAGGAGCTGTAAGAGACAAGAGACCACCAATGAAACACAAATGAGGAGTGTCAGGGGCCCGGGATGGGAATTAGCATTTCATGGTGATCCATGTTTCATTTTGCCACTTGTAAAGGAGTGAAAGACCGGTGCATTCTTGTCTGGCCATAGCGTGGAGATTAAGTTTTGGAAACTGACAAACAAACTGAGCAGACATGAGTCAGAGTGTTTTGTGGACATTGGCTTTATTTTCCAGCTGAGCTAGAGCCTTGAAAAGTTGGCTTGCTGTCCGGCCAGGCTGGACCTCGAAACAGCCACAGCCCAGAAACTCATGTTTATTAAGTTATGTTTTCTAGAAAGGGAACAAATAAAAAATCTAAATGATTTAATGTTTTAGATAAAATTATGTTTCCTAAATCAATGCAATGAGCCACTTATTGAATGTGCTTTTCTTTCATTTGGCTGCATGTTAAAGAAAATGCTAATTCACTGTGTTTATACCCAGGAGAACAAATTATTCAAATTTTTAAATAAACAACTATTGCCCATACATTTTTCTTCTTATATTCCTGAAATCCATTACTATTTCTGTACCCTTATTAAATTCTCTGAATTATCTTTAAAAAATAAAGCTTCAAAATTATTTTCTATTCATGCTTAAGAAAAGAAAACAAACTATTTCAGTGTTGCTTTGGGACAAATAAAATCTCCAAGGCTTTTGTACGTGGCCAGGGTTCTGATCTTAAATACGAGTACAGTTCCAGATGAGAGCATCAGGTGCGGTGCTAAGGGCTTCAAGAAAGAGTTTGGAAGGGGACCTCTTATTGCAGGTTGAGTTGCTCCCAGTCTAGGGCACAACAGACAAAATTGTCAAGTGAGCATATGACCTTCAGGATCTGCCTCCCAATTCACACGATTTTCCTTCTTAGGCCACCCTCCCTCTTACCTTGATTTTCATCTAGCTGTCAGATTTTCTCACATTTTGCTCAATCCGTCCCAACCAAACACTAAAGTAGATGTTGAGTACAAGATGCAATGCACAGGGGATGGAGCACTGGAGGGAGCTGAGCCACCAAGAGTAAGTGACGAACCCAAGTGTTAACATTCCTGTGGCATCACTGCTCTGCAGCATGTCATTCAAGGGAAATTGATACTTTTAATCAAAACTCCCAAGAAGCAGACTCTGAGATGCAGATTCCTGGGCCTATAATATCCTTGGGATCAACCAGTATAGAAAGAAAAATAAGTAGAGTTAGAGAGCTGGGAGGTTGAACAGGAATGCAACCACAGGTCAGAGCCAACCTTAGGAAAGTCTTGAGAGTAGCATGACCTCAACAGCCCTATCTTGGGGTGAGTAGAACTGGGTCTTTGTGTTCCTGAATCAGGCACTGTCTGTGGCTTGGGCAAGGTGGCTGTCATCAGTGAGCACTATCTCTGAGGGAGGGGGAGGCTGACATCTATGGAACACAGCCTCTGCTCTTCAAGGGAGATCTGAGAGGAGCTTCCAACTATCCACCACAGCTGCCACCAAATCAAGAAGTTCTGGGAATTAAAATTTTCAACAGAACAGCCTAGAGCAGAAAGGGCAGATTTGTGATGCTGAAGACCAAAGACAGTGACCGTGAGTGAAATGTTCTCTTTTGTTTTTAAAAACAGACAGTTCAATGGTAGTGTCAACATTAATCGAATATCCAGTAAGTTTGCGAGTCATCCTTCTGTCCTGATTAACCAGGAAAATATCATGTTAAACACATTCAACAAATACTTCTGAATACATGCAGGCACTATAAGGTAAGGATTAACACTTAGTAGATTATTAAAGATATGGAAGGGAGAAGGCTAAGAATGGTGTTGTTAGTGGGAGAGGATGACTGTGTCACAGGTGCTTGGGAAAATTAACTTAAGCCCCTGGAAAACGGAGAGGTAGGACTGATTATAAGAGGGGTTACCAAAACAACTTCATGGCAAAGCTGTGGAATGAAGATTCAGGAAGTCTAACGTGAACAACTTTGGGGACAAGGAGAAGGTGTACGTGAGCCACAAGTTGGAAGGTTCCAAGCTGAAATTCGAGGATTGTCACATTTCACAGAATGTTGTTTTCACTAAAATAAATATTTGTTAAGCAAATGAATTAGATATTTAATGATTTACATTTTTCAATGGCAGATTCAGTAAGGTTTTAACCCAGATAATCTGGCAATGGGATGGCCAGCACTGACAGTGTCGTTTACTTTACCTAGTGATCCAAAAAATATGCACTGAAGGCTTAAATGCAGTAGATCAAGCAAGCTCCAAACACCAATCTAATGTGTACGGAGAAAGAGATACCCAAAAAAGTGGGTGAATAGACTAAGATCATAAAGCTAAAGGAAGTGCAGTTAGAACTGAAAACCTAGACTGGGATGTCCACATTGGGGCCTGCAGGGGTTTTGGCCTTTGTGTTTTCTTTAACATTATAATATTTTTAAAATAAGATTTTTGGCCTAAGAATGTAGTTCAGTGGTAGAGTACTTCCCTGTTAACTCAAAAAAGAGCCAAAAAAATCACCAGGCCACAGGTTAGATGACACTGGCTTGGACTATGCTGTCTAATAGTTTATAGACTTACTTTCCCTTATCTGATTGTCCAGAAAGGACTTTGATTTAAAAGGTTGTATTTAAATATGCCACATTTGCCTATTATCCGAGAGATTGGAACATTTATTTGGTAGATCCCTGAGAGAAGCATCTTTTGCTGTGTTGGTCAGCTGTTGCTAGGACAAAATGCCTGACACCTGCAATTTAAAAGAGAAGAGATTTGGGTTCATGGTTTCAGAAGTTTCAGTCCACAGTTGTCTGGCCCTGATTCAGAAACACTGTGGCAGAAAGACCTGGTGGACAAAAGCTGCTTCCCTCGTGGGGAAAGAAAGCAGAGAGCAGGGAAAGAGCCAGAGAAGAAGGGGCCCAGGATAAGGTCCCCAAGATCAATGCCTCCGCAGCCTACATTCTGCAACTGGGCCGCGCATCCTCATTGCACACTCAGCTATATGCCTTGACAACCTAATAACTTCTCTGGGAATCTCTTAATCTAGTAGAGCTGACAATTAAGATCACCTGGCGCAAGCATATACCTTGGTTCTACTGTTTGACTGTGGCTAGGGTTAAGGTAAACTTTAACCCAGTCACCATTTTTAGTCTGGCTCCTTCAAGAAATTATAATAGAAGGAAGAAAGAGCTTATTCTTTCTTTTAAAAATGCCTTTTGTGTACACTTTCAGTGACATAATGTTAGCACTCCTTAACTTTTAATACTGCTAACAGGTTTGCATTTTCAAAATTAAAAATGATTAAATGATTACTTAATTGTGATCATTTCTAAAATGTCACGATGAATTGGAGAATGCATCTAATTATATGATAATATCCTGTAATTTGTTCCATCAAATAAAATTTAAGTTATAGATAACAAAACATAAAATGTTTAAATTCTTTGATTAATGAGAAAAATACAAGTATTACATTTATAAATAATATGTTACATATGAAATATGGTAGATATATGCCTTTAAAAGGTTCAACTTCAGAGCTCAAGTTAATTCGCATTTAAAAAATAACACAAGTTCTCTCTGTGGAATTCATATTTATTTTGGACCACTCTTCCTGGAAGAAGAATCTACACAGAGATTTAACTCAAAAACAAAATGAAGACAAACAAAGGATTCCAATTGAATGTTGCCACAGGCCAAAGCCTAACTGAAGTGACTAAGTCCTTCAGACTTCCGTGCTGCTGAATTTCAGTGCCAGGGAATTCTAACTAAAATCTGAATTCTCCTTTTTAATTAAAATCTTGGAATTAGGGCTGAATGCACTAAAGAATATTTCTAAAGCCAGTATTAAAACTTTGTTGTTCTCTTTAGACTTTGCCTTTTGTGAGTGAAGTTACAATTTTTCTTCAGTCAAGGACCGAGCATGTAACTTTGTATTCCTCGTTCTCAATAAAATTAATTCTATTCTTTTACTTTTTAAAGTGCATTTTTAGCTGTGGCAACATAATAACTTGTTTTGCTCCTTCAGGATTTTAAGAATGAATAGGTTGGCTCTTTGGCCATCTGTTGCAAACCCCCAGAGCCAGTATAGGTCACTGAGTAATCTATTTCAGGATTTTTAAAGAGATGAAATCCTGAAATTTTGAACTTTGTGATAAATTTAAATTAAGGCTTCTGGTAAAGATAGCAGCCAAGTAACAAAGCTACACAATGTTTCCTGTGGACTCACTTAAAAAGTCGAGATTACAATTAAAAACTACCTGTTCAACTTATCTAGGAGAGAAAGGAGTACCCCAACAATCAAACGCAGATCAGAAATCGATAGGAAGATCAGAAACCAGAAGTGGAGAAAAACAGCAGTAGGAGAAGGCACCCGGGCCTGACTGAGAGCAGCCTCAAGCTGCTGGTATGCTCAGACAAGGGAAGCCCAGAGCCCAGAACCTCTGACTGAGATAAGCAAGAATCTGGAAGAAGCTACAGCAGCTGGCAAAGCCGGTGGGTAGTGCAAACTGTAAATGGTTTGTGAACTCCCCCTGGAAAAGGCCTCCTTGGAGTCTAGGCAAGATGCAACGCTCAGCAGCCATAACAGGCAGTGACATAAGTAGAAGCCATTTTTTCTTTAAAGAGCCTGAGACTGAACTGTTTAGAGTAAAAGAAGGTTCAGTTGGGCACATCAGGGTTTTTCTTGGGGGGGAAGGAGTTACTCTTAAACAGTGCCTAGGAAGAAACTGGCACAAGAGACAGTTGTGGAGAGGAGAGAAAGGCTGCCTGACGCCTGAATGGCTCAGGTGGTAGTGGGAACATGTCCGAGGGCCCTGCCCTCAGGGCAGGAAGCCCGCCCAGGTGGGAGATATTTACTGAGTCACCTGGGTGTGATCATGACACCTCAGAGACCAGTGGGCTATTAGGTCTTTCCTAACTGCCTACTCCCAGCACAGAACTCAGAGGAATTTTGGCTGCTCCCACAAACCCTCATATTCATTCAAAGAAACCTCTCTGCTAGACCTTTAAAGTGAAGCCCCGCAACAACAGAAGCATGGGAAGAAGACAAGGCGACAGAAACACCTGAGATCCCAGAAACTGATGCCATGGGCTCTGAAATAATGAAACTCGTAGGGAAGAAAGTAAAAAAATCAAATAAATGAGTCGAACAGACACTTCAAACAGGCCATTCTCAAAGAAATGCAAGCAATAATCAGCAGGCTTAAAGAGGAACTTACCAATAGTGGTCCACAAATAGTCATCCTAAAGCTTACTGAGCATATAGAAGCCACAAATAAAAAGTTGGCTGAGGTAAATAAAAAAATGCAAAATATAAAGGAACATTTTTTTACGGAGAAGTAGAAATTCTTAAAAGAAATCTAGCTGAAATTCAGGATATGAAATATATATTTGAAAGCAGGGAAAGTCAACTCAAACATTGTGATGACAGAATTTCAGAACTTAAAGACAATGTTGAGGAAACAAGTGCTATAATTAGGCACAATTACAAAATTAGAAATGAGCAAAGTACCTGGATACAATAGCTGATGGACGATTCAAAGAAAACCAATCTCAGCATTATGGGTGTGGGAGAAAGAGCAGAAGATAGCACGGAAGGTATAAATAATGTGTTCACTGAAATTATTCCCAAATCTGAAAAGAGAAATTAATTTTCAGGTACAAGAAGCTTATAGAACGAACACCAAATAACCTCCACCAGCAATGAGACTTGCCCCAACATATCATAATCAATACCTCAGAAAATACAATATAAATAGAGAATATTAAAAGCAACAAGAGAAAAACAGACATTATTCTACCACAGCAAACCTATTTAAATTACCATAAATTTCTCAATGCAAACTTTAAAGGTCAGGAGAGCCTGGAGCAAAATCTTTAAAGCTCCAAAAGACAGCAAATTTCCACTGAAGTTGTTGTGTCCAGCAATATTATTTCTGAAAATTGAAGGAGAAACAAAATTTTTTCACAAGCAAGAATCTCAAAGAAAGTTGTGACTACTAGCCCAGCATTGAAGAAAATACTTGAAGGAATCTTTGAGAGAGAGAGACAAGCAGCACCAAAGACCATGGAAGAAAGGAAACATCTAAAAAGAAAGTATAATAAAAAATCAATCATTTGATTGGTATCCCACTAAAACAATGCCAACTTTCTCATAAAACCTGTGAAACGTCCCTCATAATTATTATGTTTATTAGTGTAGTAGTTTGCAAAACATAACAATTATATTCAACATGGGAATTGGTACAAAATCTTAATCTGTGAACTTTTGTGATGTATATAATGTGTATAGATATTTAGCTGAGGTAGAGGGAGTGACAGAAGTCAATGATTTTCATTTGGGATATTATTAATTCTAAAAACAGTAAGAGTTGGTAAATAAGTGGTTCTTGGGGTCTTTTCCCTGAAGCTGCCATTGAGTGGTGAAGATAAAAGCTCACGTAGTCCATTGGCTATGAACTCAGTTGGCTATTAGTTCAACCTGTGACTCTTGAATTTTATTTTTTAATTTTATGCCATAACTAAATTTGCAATAATGTTTGTACTTGTTTCTTCCTTCTTCATTTTGGGAAAGAACTCTTAAAATACGGAAATAACTTATGCATGCCAATATATCTCTTGCTATATGGGTGATAAACTTTTGAGATATACACTTAAGCTCACTTAAAGTAGTGATTCTTTCATTCAGTCTTTGATATAAGCTTAGCCAAAGAAATCTGATTAACATAATGATAACCTGAATGTCTTTTGTAAAGCAGAACACTTGATAATAGTCAAATCTTGAAGAAGCCAATATACCTGAGTTTAGATGACTGAATAAAGAAGATGTGGTGTATATATACACAATGGAACACAACTCTGCCATAAAGAATGAAACACTTGAGTCGTTTTTAGAAAAATAGATGCACCTTGAGAACATCATGCTCAGTAAAGTAAATCAGACCCAGGAGGTTGAATATTACATGGTTTCTCTAATGTGAGAAAATGAAACCATAAAAATGGAAGAGACACAGAAGAAAGTAAGTAGATGGCTTTGTAGAGAGAGAAGGGGAAAGGGGCATGAGAGGGTAGGAAATACAAAGGGAGATGACATATTAAAAAAAAGAAGAAGAACCAACAGGAGGTAATAATGGGAGTTGGGGGGAGGGTCAAAAAGGGATAGAGGAAGAGTTTGTAATTTTACTGTGATATATATGAGAAAAAATACTCAAGCTCAATGTAAACATTATGTGTTTCATATGCATATACAAAAATAAAATGAGTAAAAAGGAAAAAAATTAAATAAACTTTAAACATAGATACTTAAGTATTCACCCAAATTTAAGTCCAACCTAATTATCTTAACACAAAGTCAGTGCTTTATTTTTCCTAGAAATTAAAGTTCTAGAATTAGGTGCACCCAGGAATGGATGGCTTGATTATTATTCAGCGTTTCTGTTCCTGGGACCAGAACTTTAAAGGAGAAGTTTAATGTAGCTCATTGTTTCAGAGGCTTAGTCCATGGCTTTAAGGCAGAGACATCATGGTGGAGGATTGTGATGGAGCTAGGATCCTTTCTTCAGACTGGTCAGGAAGTAAAGTACCAGGACACAGCACACAGAAAGAAAAGGGCCAAGGAGGAGATACTGCACACAAATCACACCCTATGAGCCATCCAGACATGCTCGGAAGTGTGTTTTACCAATAATATCGGTGTCTGTCAAATCAACTAAGTTGCCAACCAAGCTTAACTATTATGTCATGTTTAGTAGCTTCCTCAGCCTCTGAAAACAATCACAATACTTAATTATTTTTTTAAATCACAATTATTTTAAGTTTTTGTTAAATCCAATAGACATTCTCCCTTCCCTGGGCAATTAACAGAGGAATGTTCGGAAATAACCGATGTCTGACACTGCATGTTGGCAGGGAAGTGAATTACTATCTGACTGACGTGGGAGTAAGACTGACTTGTGCACTGTTCACAATCACAGCTTCCAGGTAAGCTGTACTGAATTATATGATGCTTCAGACACTGTTGTAGCATATTGTGGACAAGATAGCAAAACTGGAAAGGAAAGATAAAGCCAGAAGCTCAGATGTATAATCAATACTGTATCAGGTGGAAATAAAAATATTTTTGAATTATCTCTTTATGTCACCAGACATTTGATAAACGCTGATGGAAGAGTACAGAATACCTCTTAGTCTAGTCTGATGTTATTCAATGGTATAAATAAAATGTTTATAATCATTTCAAATTTTACTTTTTAAAAAATTGTCTTCAGTAACATAAAATAAAAACACCCTGGAAACCAATTTAAATTTCCCATGTTTGTTTTCTTTCTTATATATATTTTTATGAAATTAATTGAAAGTTAATTGTAAATATCATGACACTTTATTTCATTTTTGCTTGTTTTTGGTTTTTGTAGTACTGGAGGGTGAACTCAAGGCGTTCACACTGAGCTACAGTCCCAGGCTGTCTTTAGTCTTTACTTTGAGACATGGTCTTACTACATCAGCAAGTTACCTAGGCTGGTCTCGAACTTTCAGTGCTTCTGCCTCTACCTCCTAGAGTTCTGGAATTATGAACCTGCACCATGAGCCCAGGTGACACTTTATTCCTTAATGCTAAACAGAGCATGCATATTCTAAGAATAAGGTCACTCGCTACCTCAACCCCAGTAACATGATCAATCCCAAAGTTCAATTTAACCCAATAACATAATCTAACAGTACACTCAAATAGCCCAGTTATCTTCAAAATACTCTCTAGAACTATGTTTGTTTCCTCATTCAAGATCTAATAAAAATTCATAATCGCATTGGCTACTGTTGTCATATTTTCCCTAAAATCAGGAGACCCCTGGGCCCCCCTGCCACTTTTTTTTTTAAATCTTACTCTATATTTACAGGTACAGGCCTGCAGCTTTGTAGAAGAACGTTTCCTTTTTTGCATTGGTCTGCTGATGCCCTGGTGGTAGGATCCACACCAAACCCATCTGGCAAAAAGACCACAGAGCGATGTGCAGACTTCCCATGTGTGACATCACAAGGCACAGGATGGCAATAGTCTCTGTGTTGGTGAGGTTCGTTTTCATTGTTCTAGGCATTGATTGCACACTCCTGGTGCTTCGGAACTTGTCGACCTAAATAACAACCCTAAGATACTCACCAAAGCATCTTTGTACTTATTTGGGGACAGCAGAGCGCTGCAGTGGAAATGTGTGTGCCACCGTAAAGGGTGAGCATGTTCACAGAGATCGAGGCAAGGGAGGTTTGTAAAGGCCACAAGTGAGGCTCTTTATATGAGATACTCTGAAACAAGGATTCTTGGCCACACGATAAATAACAAGGGTGATTTCAGCCTAAAGTTGAACAATTTGCTGGGCTGACGACCTTGCAGAAGTGCTTGTGTGTGTGTGTGTGTGTGTGTGTGTGTGTTTGTGTGTGTGTGTGTGTGTGTGTGTGTGTGTGTGTGTGTGTGTGTGTAAGGTTGTGGTTCTGGCACAGCCACTTGAGATAGGTAGGATTAGGCAATCATGTAGGAGAACTCCCCAGTCATAATTTCCCGGCTTCATGTATTTGCTTATTTTGTATGGGTTGACACAAGTGACCCCAGTATGATCCTGACAACTTTTGTAGTGTCAATTCATAGTTATTAAAAATTCCATATTGCTCTCTGTAATTTCTGACATATAAAATATATCAAAAATATGGGAAGTATAGAAGGAAGTGGAAGAGGGTAAAGGTGATTGGAGCTGGGTCATGTAATGAGAGTTAATTATGTTATTCTGTTTACTGTATCATATAACATTTCCCATAATGAAGATATGTTTTTTTAATGCCAGAAACTAAAGTTTCAGAGGAAGATTTTATTAAAAGGTGAAAAGTAAGCAGCATGCCAGTAAGGCTTTGTGTAAAACAAGTCATGCATGATCATTCAATTTATTTCTGCAATAGATTCTCTGTACTAAATAACTATGAACATGAGATGCTGACAATTCAGGGAAGCCTGATGTGCAACTTTTATTAATGCAGAAGAAGGGAATGCATGAAAGCTAAGTATTGGGTTAAATATTCGAGCTGTCGAATGGAAAGATTAGAAAAGCTCCTAAATTATGCAACAATGTTTAGGTAAAGGATTAGTATAAAGAAAATGTTGCCTAAGTTTCACTTGGAAACTAAAAATAGAAGGACACAATTTTAAGTACTTATAAATTAGAGAAGTGACCAGTCAGAAGTGCTTATGAAAACCAGTCATGAGGCACACTGACTGGTGGAGCAGGGGAGCAAGCCAGACTGAAGACACAAAGAAGCTGGCCCAAAACACACAGGATAGAGGAAGGCACCACTCCCCCAAAGTCGCCACAAAACCAACTAGCGTCTAGTCCCCGTTGTTATTTTATAATATTGAAGGAACAATAGAAGCTTGTATCCTACATTGTAAAACTCAATTCTGGTAAGAATTGTGATGTAAGACTTCTATAACTTCAAGGTAAAAAATTTTGGGCGATATATATGTATATCAAATGTCACACGCTATTTTCACCTCAGATGCAAAATTGATCTTCCTGAATCACAATGGCTTGGACTCAGTTATGCAATGGCCTTCCTCCGTCTGCTGTCCATAGCCTCCAGGGGATTGCAAGAGCCTAAATTGTTGCTAGTCATCCCAACTCTAATTTCCTGTTTCTGTTGTTCCTCTTGCCTTTCTTTTTTCATCACTCTGTGCGGTTTTAAAAGTGGAAAACACCTTATTTCCTTTGGTACTTTTAAACAGCCACAAAATCAAGGTCATTGTGAGTCACAGCCGGTGAAAGTTAGGGAAAGAGGGTAAAGGACTTTTTTTTTTCACTTCAAAATAATGAAAGCTTTTACCATGTGACATTAGATAATCTGACCCTCAATTGCCATTCATCGAGGAGAAGCTCACACCCCACCTGGCATCCTTGGAGGGGGAAGAGAGGCCTTCTCTTTGTGGCCTAAGACTAGCGTGTTGGGAGATTTGCTCCTGCTCCAAACCCTCAGCTGTGCTCAGCTGAGAGAAAAAACAGACCTACTGGTTGGATTCATGCATTGATACTTAATACCTTCAAGTTGTCCCATAACAAAGCTTATTTGAATCAGGAGCCAAGAGATAAGATGTGTAAATAGCCAGTATATTTAAGAAACAATTTAATTGTGTTTCATTGCCTTGATATGCATTCAGAACTGTACTGAGCTGGTGTTTATGACCGATTGTCTTCCCGGAGTATTAACTCTACAAAAATATATTTAGAAGACATGAGAACCTAGCAATTTTATTGCCATGTTAGTGAACATGGTGACTCTGGAATGGAAAGCACTTAGCTATACTTGAGAAAAAATAAAGAGTTATTCACCAAATGAATTAGGAGTGATCATATTCAATAAATTACGTATTTTTGTAAGGACATTCAATCAATTGTATGTTTTTACATTATGTGCCATATCACTCATTCATTAGAAGATTTTTTGAAATAATCAAGATATTCTGGTTTTATTTTCACTATAAAACTTAAGTGACCTTATGTAATTTCCAGAGTCATCTACTGTATGCCAAGAGGTTTGAGTAGATTAAGGCATATAAGATGAAACATAAATCTCTTTTGAATCTATAAAAATATTCAATGAAAAATCACTTCATAATCATATCTGAACAAAAATGAGATACGTCCTTGAGTATAGTTAGGCAATTTTTTTCTTTTTTAATGTTAGTAATAATAACAGTGTGATAATATGAATGTGTTGCATAGACTTTGGTAAGTGTGATTGCCTCCGTGGATCTTAAAAGAACTTAAATAATAATCTTAATCGTTTGAGAAATTCCACCTAGCAGTTGATTTTAGAAAAAAAAATTTTTTTTGAGACAAGGTCTTGCAGTCCAGGCTAGTCCTAAACTCAGTTTGTAGCCCAGTCTGGCCTCAAACTCAAAGCAATTCTCCCACTGAGGAAAACAATACCATTAATACCTATTTGTGATATTCTGTAAGTAGAACAGCGCCCCACTTCCCCCAAGGATGTTCACATTCCAATCTCAGAAACTGTGAGTGTGTTACCTTATACAACAAAAGGAAATTATAGTTCCAAATGGTTAATCTTTCTAAATAACTGAGCATGAAATAAGGAGTTTTCCTAGGATTGCCCTTTAAAATGGAAGAGGGAAGCAACAGAAACAGGCAAGGTAATGCCAGGTAAGAAGGACTCAACCTGCCATTGCTGGCTTTCAGGAAGGTGGATGTGGTCACAAGCCAATGACTGTGGGTGGTTTCCAGAAGCTATATAGGCAAGGAATTGAATTATCTTCTACAACCTCCAAAAGAACACAAAACACCATGACATCTTGATTTTTACCCAGTGAGATGTATTTCACATTTCTGATATCCAAAACTGTAGAATAATATGTACTGTGTTAAGGTACTGAGTTTATAGTAATGTATTACAGCTGCAACAGAAAACTCATATTTCTACCTAATGGATTGTTATAAGAATTAAGCAAAATAAAATGTATATTTCTGGGTAGTGTGCCTTTCACATAGTAACCATCTGATAAATGTTAGTAGCAATTATTACAACCAACATTCACATTTATGCATTCTTTCAGTATTTATTAAGCTATGTGTTAGCTGCTATCTTAAGTGAAGTACATAGATAATCCTAACACAAAGTATGTGTAAGTCTGCCTTTAAAAAATTTTTATGGTATTTTCACACATTGAAGGGAACTTTCTGGCTGAAAATCCATTGTTCCTCCAGGAGGCAGTAAGTTCCTAGAGTCGAAAAAGTACTTGGTGGTAAGCCCATCTTTTCTATACTCCCAACAATCTCTTTTGTCTAATTCTCATGCATCAAGCCAGCATTTCTTCTGTTTGAACTCAACACAGAGAGGGCCAGGTGCCAAGGCATTAGGCGTAGCATGTATGCTGCTAAACCTCCTGCCCTTCCTATAGAGATCCCAGTAAAGATTGTGTCCTGTTTCGGCGGACTCCAGATCCTCTCTCTGACTAACCCTGGGGCTTCCCCATGTGGCCCTGCATGTCTTATTTCTAGAGCAGCTGTGAGTAGCAACAAGCTTTTCTGTGAATAGCGTAGTTCTCTCTGTCATCACTCAGCCACTTTTTATAAATTAAATCCAGCACAAATTCAATTGCTAAGATATATGCAGAGGAATCCCCTGCATAGAACTAAGAAGAAAGGGGAGTCAGAGATGTCAAGAGGGAAGATTGCTCTAAGGAAGGTGCTCAGTGAAAGTCTGTGTACAACGAAGCTTTGCCAACAACTTATTTAATCCTTTTTAAAAAATGCTATTATCATGTTTCCGTTTCATTGTGAATAAATCACAAGGTTTTGTTTCCATATTGTTCAAGGTAGTGAAAGAGCAAGAAGGAGAGAAATTCTTAGGCCATTTGCGGGGGGGGGGGGGGGGGTCCTTTCCCGTAGTACTGTGGTCTTTGATGTCATCAGATCCCTGCCGATTAGAGCCTGGGTTTTCCCCCTTCCCTTGCCTGTGACCATGTTACATGCCAGGAGCTGCTGAGAAGGGCATGACCTACTAATAGGCAGCCAGAGGAGCACGGAGCGACCAAAGGCCTGTCTGAGAAATTGTTCCCTCAATGCACGGGAACGGACTGATAAAGGAGAAAGAGCTCACATTGTGCCAAGGCAAGTCAATGAACTCTCACCAAAGTCCTGGACGTGATCAGTCTCACCCATGAAACTCCAGGGTTGCACAATTTTCTGTAAAAAAGAAAGCCACGTGGTGGCTCGGCAGGTCGCGGACAGAACAACCTGCTGTTCTGTACTTAGTCTGGGGCTGTCCCCGAGGGAAGCACAGCCCTTGGTGGGGTTTGTTTCTCCGTGGTTCTGCGGACAGAGTGGTGACGGAGAGCAGTTCTCGTGGACCCACAAGAAGGAAGCCAGGAGAGTGAGCAGGGATGAGGGAGGTATGAGAAATTCCATCCCACCAGAAACCAGAGTGACTTCCGGAAACCAGGCTGCTGCTTTGGTCTCAGCCATTATCAACCTCAAAATCTTAATTGCTACATGTGGATCAGATTCACTCAGTCTTGACAGCAACAACAGAAAATGTGGGAACAGATTGAAGTTCTTCTCTGTAACTCTACTCTGGTCCCCCACACTCCACTTAAATATACAGCATTTGTTTATGACTACCGCAACAACAAAACCCAAGAACCCCGGGATTCTGGAGTGGAAACCTTTGAGAGACTTGATGTTCAGCAGCTGAGTGAGGTTCCTCTCTTTCTTGTAACGCTGCGTCTGCTGTGTTTTTGTGACCTGCTTTTCTTGCCTTACCCCAAACTATGCGGTTGTGACGCAGTTCTTTAGTGCAGAAAATTCTCAATGAAACATCATGAAAGTCCACCTTCAAGTACCAATACTGGCTTTAAAGTAGGGAGGGTTTTGCTGTTAAATGACTATCAAGGGCTGATTGCCGGTGGTCCCCAGGGGCTTTTCCTAAAGAGGAGAGAATTCGTTCCCTTCTGCCACGTAGCAGCCACATGCCCTCGGAAGAGCAGCTGCCACGAAAGTAGCAAAGAAAAACTGTAGACTTCATGACAACCTAGAGTACACTACAAAACGCTCACCGGCCTCTGGCAGTGTGGGTGTGTGGCCGTCTCACTCTGCTGCCGCTGAGGGCACTGTGGGCACGTTCTGGAGTGCCATTCAAGGCACTTTGTTGGGTCGATGGTTGGTGTGCAGAATTTGCTAGGATAAGTGACTTCAGCGGTGGTTCCCAGATTCGGTCGCCATCCTTCCATCCCACCGTGCTTGTGCTGGGTTTGAGCACAGAGTCGAGAAAGAAATAATTGGCACATCCGCTGACTCTTAGTGGCTTTGTGCCAGTTGGAAAATGTCCTTTTCCCCCAGAAAATGGGCTGCTGCTAAAAGATGCCCCTCTGTATGGTCCACATGGGAGGAAGGAGCCCATCAAGGCATCAGTTTTTAAAAGTAGCAGCATTTTGCAAGTAGGGCTTTGTGCGTAGTCTGGATCTGCCACCAGCCCCACTCCAGGCCTCTCACGAGGCCTGAGGGCACAGTTGCTCAAGGGGATCCTAGAACCGGTTTGGGCATCCTGGATGCTGTGACTCTGTTTTCTATATCAGAGCATTTAGTTAAAGATATGATTTGCCAAGGCTGGGGTGTAGCTCAGTGGTAAAGAGCTTGCCGGGCATGTGCAAGGCCCTGGGTTCAATCCCCAGCACCACAAGAATAAAGATAATCACCAGCTGGTGAAAGGAAGTCTTCCATGGTGTGCCAAACAGGGGACATTATAATTGAGGCTGACATTGCAGAGATGAGGAAACTAAATTGGAGGTTACGTGTCCTGCTTGAGGTTATGTGATAGCGTCAGATTCTGATCTTTATCCTGCTCTTTTCCCCAGTACACTCTATTCCCCTTCTCTGGCTCCTTTTTCTCCATAGTACTGACCACTGATATTCAGTATTTTGTTTTTGTTTATGTATTGTCAATTTCTCCCAGTAGAACTGTAAGATTCCAAGACTGTCTCACTTACTGCTGTCTCCCCTTTGCCCAGGACACAGCGAGGCTCACCTGAGGCTCATTCAATAATATTTGCTCAATGAACAACGTTCCTAACCTCAGGATTCTTTCTCCTATACCAAACTAGGCTCAACAGCCTTTCATAGATATTTATACAATACTTTAAAGTGCATGAAGAAAAAAGCTAGGCAAGAAGATAATTAAAATTGCATACATAATGTAGTTTTTAAATGTCTGGTTTATATACCCCTCAATGTATTGAAATCAGAGATTCACTCGAATTTTTCTTGTTGTTGTCTACTTTTTGACTTGCCTGCTTTTAAGTCGTAGTTGCCTTCTTCATGTTCAATATTGTTCAAATTACGACTTTCAATTAGTAAAGCATAATTTCAATAAAAATAAATTAAATAAAAGACTCCCAGATGAATATATATGACAAAAATGTCAAGTGTTGTCGTTAGTATGTGCTTCAGCATTTAAAAAGCCACTTTATATATTCAGATTAATGCTTCATAAATAATGACTGCTTTAATAAAAAGTCTTCTACTCTCAAATTCATGTCCATTTCAACGAGAGAGCCAGGACTGTAGGTACCAGCCTGTAATTCCAACTTCCCAGGAGACTGAGGCAGAAGGATGGCAAGGTTGAGCCCAACCTGGGGAATTTAGCAACTAGACACTTAGTGAGACTTTGTCTCAAAATAAAAGTGGGATGATAAAGTAACTCTATGTGAAGGCCCTGAGTTCAGTCTCCAGTCCAATCAAACAAAACCAAGCAAAACAAACAACAAAAAAAGTGAAATCCCTGATAAACCAAGGTACTTTCTATGTACTAAGACCATTCTGTACCTTTAAGGACAGGTTCATTTACAGTTTTCTTTGTTCTTTTTTAAAATGGAGTCTGTCTCCCTGTGTTATTCAGGCTGACCTTAAAACTCCTGGCCTTACACAATCTTCCTGCCAGTCTCCCGAGTAGCAGGAGTTATGAGTGCATGGCATCATGCCCAGTTTAGGACTGACTTTTCTGATAATTCAAAGAAAATTATGTTCTGCTAGTAATTTCTCATATAAGAAGACTGATAAAAATCCTATACTGATAGGTTTAGAGCTGGTAGCAAACAGTTCTTCAAAATGAAATTTTTATTGTTGGTTACCTAAGATTGGCATGCTAATTCTGTCTTGAAAAAACTTAGAACTACTGTTTCTTAGGCTTTTACAATGGTACAGTGCTGCGTGTTTTGATTTGTTTCACAGAGTCTTTGTCTGGTTTATTAAAAGATCGTCTTATGCAGGCCTCGGTGGGGAATCGTGTTGTTGGAGGAACAAAGGCAGCATTTAGAGATGTTCTCTGCCCTCCTGGAATTTGCATGATGAACGGAAGACTGCAGGGAGGGAGTCATGCGTACGCTAATGTCTCCAACAATAATTGTTGGCTTTTTATTTGTAGTTGAAGAAGTCTGGCAACCAGGAACTTTTTTTGGGTAGGGGTGGGGGTTGGGTTTACGAGAACTGGACTGAATTGGAAAATGTTATTTGTTTTAATGAAATGATTTACTCTTGTGCAACATTAAATTCTGCCAATCAAGCAAACAAGGAAGAAAGCCTTATTTATAAAATTGCCTGCTTCTCTTTTCACTTCATTGCTTCTCAGGCTCCAAGAGGAGAAAAAAATGAAGCTTTTCATGCTTGTCATTTTTCTGTTTTGGTATAGTACTCCAGCGTGGACAAAAGAGAAGCACTATTATATTGGAATTATTGAAACAACTTGGAACTATGCCTCTGACACTGGGGAGAAGAAGCTTATTTCAGTTGACACGTAAGTCACTATTTTTATTGCTTATAGGGCAAATTTATAGATTATGAATTTAAAACTAAAGGTAGTAAAATGAAATATGTAGTGTGTTGTCTAAAAATTCCCTGCAGAATGCAGACTTGAAATCCAAGATACTTTTATCAGTCTCCTCTCTACTCTGAATATTTTTATCTGACAGCTGATCCCTTCCCATGGGTCCTGGAAAGCTAGGTTGGCCACCTATTGCCTCCACCGGCCACTACTGCATCTCCCATCAGTGTTCTGTCTTTTCATCTGATAGAATACTTCTAAATTTAAACAATGGCTGTGAAAATATTATATTTATGACATCATTTACTGGTTATTAATGGCAAAGATGCAACTTTTAAATCCTCCTAACCATCATTACCAGAAATGAAACACAAATATGGCACACAATTTTGTTTAACACTTGCTGGGAGACCTGTGTAGTGAATGCATGTGGCTAACCTTTCACAGCCTGGAGTGCCCCCTGTAAAAGGGACCATAAGCCCACCTCTCGGGGTTCTTTGAAGAGTGGGAGCATGTAAAACTCCTACTACTGTGCTCAGCACATCATGCATGTACCCAAAATGGTAGATGTTTATGACAATGACCCTGAAAAACTCTATGTAGTTTAAATGTATGCTTTCATGTTTCCATTGAAATGCCCTTTGTTTTAAGCAATATTCTTATACTGAAAAAAATAGTTATCTTTGAAATTTTTATTATGAAAGTTTATAGTGAGAGAATCACTTTGAGTATTAAACATTTAATATCAAGTAGAAATTTGGGACATTCAAAACCAATATTCACTATATCAACAAATAATTTTAATGGTGATTAAAACACAAATCAGTCCAATGACCAGCAGCTGCTTAGATTGTATCTTTTAAAAAATAGCTAAGTAGGTATGCCGGATTTCATTAACTAGTGACTCTTGTTGGTGGATATACATTACTCCGTTTGACTTTTTCACAGCAAATGCATACCTGATAATAATATCCAATGGCTATTTTATTAAGTCAGTATTACGTAGTAAGAAAATTTCTGCTCTGAATGTAACTGACTAGAAAGACAACTAATACATCTTGCAATCGTTTTTACTTAAATCTGCTTTAGTGAGAGTATCTCTTCTCAGAAGTATAATACATTTTTACAGCTTTACTAGAAGCATTATTTTGCATGGATTCAGTGTTTTCTCAAGTCCAATATAAATTATGTAAGATTTTTGCTTCTAAGGAAAAAGATCAGAAATATTAACAAGCAAAAGTGCCAGGCTGGGGGTATAGCTCGGTGGATATATCCCTTGCCCTGCAGGCGTGATGCCCGGCTTGATGCCCAGAGCTGCAGCAAGTAAGCAAATTCACTGCTCTGCTCCTTGTCTTCCTCATCTACCCACCACCGTCCGTGCTCAAACATCGGATCAGTTTATTAAGCATAAACTAAGCCCACGGCAATTCCCTGACCATGCTACAGCAGAGAACTTAATGGGGATGGGGAGACATTCCTTTGTTTGCAAATGCTCTTGTGGCTTCTCTGTTCCTGGAAGCCTATAGAACAAATGTAAATTGGTATAACCTGTTATTACTTAGGAGGAAGAGTTAAAGATACTTGGAAGGAAAAGCAGGGCCATTTTCCAAGTGAAGTTCAGCTTCTTTCTGGCGTTGCTCCATAACCTCCTGTGGCTTCCAGAACTGGTCACACAGTCTGGGACTCTTGTCTCCATACATCTGACCAGAGGCTACAGCTTCAGCAATGTGTTCAATATGCTGCTAAACTTTGTGTGCACATGAGTGTGGTATCAATTGTTTGCTTCCTTCTCTGGCCCGAATTTGCAGCACATCCAGCCTAGCCAGTCAAAGACGATGGAGTACCAGGAACAGGGTTGTCTTTCTTTCTAGTAGGTTGGCAAAAACGAAGTGGAAATAAACAAGATCAGGAGTGATGTGTGAAAGAGTCTGAGGCGAATGCCAGGTAGTGACCTGAGTTTCAGCTCGTTGTTAACACTGAAGGCCCAGGATAACAAGGAAAATACATACTGACGTAGCAGGAACTCAGTGTTATGAGCACTGCTGGGCGATTAGTCCTTAGAACACAAGAGACACCAAATAAATATTATATATGTAGAAATGTGATTATGAATGAATAACAGAAGAAATCATGGGCCACATTGCAAAAATTGTCCCTTTTAATGTAGGCAGATTTATGCTGTAGAATGAATTGGGCCATAGAATAAAACAAGAAAAGTCAATTTAGTAAAATATGTGCAGTTAGTGAAATTGAAAACACAAACAAATATGAAAGAGAAAAATATATCAAGTGTTTTTGCTTTGGTGGCTAAAGACAGTTCACTTCTCTGCTAATAATGCCAATATTATTTATTTCTAAGAGGGTATGTTAGAGAATAATTTAGAATTTGCTGAATAATTTGTTCTTATACTAGTTTCTGTTCTTAGGCTACTTACATTTAAATAATTACAGAGAATATATACATAAGAACAATTAGTAAATTAGGCCCATAGTAAGTATTAGTTAAATATTTAAAATAATACTGTTGGGGCTGGATGAATAGCTCAGTGGTTAAAGTGCTTGCCTAGCAAGTGCAAAGCTCTGGGTTCAATTTCCTAGCACCATATGAGCCGGTCATGGTGGCATATGCCTGTAATTCCAGCACCTGGGGAGGCTGAGGCAGGAGGATTGTAGTGTGCTCAAGGTCATCCTGGGCTGCATAGTGAGTTCAGGTTCGGCCTGGACTGAAGAAGGAGACCATGCCTCCAAATAAATAAATAAATAAATAGACTTCTCAAAAAACTTAACACTGTTATCTTCAGATTCCTTTTTTTTTTTTCTTTCTGGTATACTCTGAAAAACTGGGAATAAGTGAAAATGTCTTTAAGCACAAGAAGAACCATCACAAAGCTCTCTCCCCTTGACTTTGTAGGCTCTCAGCCAGGCTGGGTGAGTTTCTAAACATATAATTTTTACAGATTTTGTTACCTAGTGTCCCAGATCATGGTAGGTCTGAAAAACAAGTTGTGTAATGAACATGCCATTCTGAGCAGATGCCGTGACTAAGAAAAAAATAACAGCTCAAATCCTGACACAAAGAAATGGACAAGCAATTAAGACCATGTCACCTTGCAGTATGAACGCAGTTACTATAATATGACCTTGAGTGACCAAGATGCGATAAGTATTTGAGAAGTGTTGCTTTTATTTTTAGGGGGAGAAAAAGGTGACTTTCTTCTCAATCTATCTTGCTTGAGAAAACAGGGAAGCAAGCAAAACAGAGAAAACTTGCACTGAAGTCATTTACTTTACCTCTATTAAACAACAAACTTTATTACATTAAATTTTTAACACGCTTATTTGAGCATAATCCATTTATGCATCTGGCCAGGACAGATGACAGGTCAATAGCTGTTTAGGTAGGGGAGAGGGTGTGCAGAGGAGGGAACTTTAAGCTGCGTGTGGTGGTATACACTTTTAATCCCAGCACTCGGGGAGGCTGAGGCAGGAGTGTTGCAAGTTTAAGCCTGACTTAGGCAATTCAATTACTAAGCAAGACCCTATTTCAGAATAAAAAATACAACAACAATAACAAAAAAGATTGGGAGGAATGTATCTTTAACATGAAATATTCTCAAGAAGGTACAATTTTTAGCTAAAATGATCTGTAAACTTAAAATAACTCATTTTTTAAAAATTGCCAAATAGAAAACAGTAAGCAATACTTAGGGTGACAGAAACACTGTACAAGACAGCCTTGATGCAGGAACACTAGCAGCATGTCATACTTTCAGGCTCTACAATTTAATATCACAGTTTCTGCTTCTTCTACTAATAGTGCAAAAAGGTTGACCATCAGGTACTGCATTAGGTACTGAGCTGGGGAGGCAGGTGTAGCCAGGGCCTACCAGTCACTTAGGTTTGTGTTATATACCCCAGGTTGAGTCTCCACTGCTTGACTGCCTTCCCTATGACTCCTGTGTAGAGTAGGCAGAAGTTCTGAAACGACCCCCAAAGACTGGCCTGCCCTGGACCTCTCAAACCTGGGAGTAGGAGGAGCTATCATTCCCACACCTTATGTTTTAGTTCCTGGCACAGCTGACCTCAGAGGGGCCTGATTTAAACACAGTCTTCCAGTGGCCAAAGAGAAAAATCAGAGAGATGCCAAGATTTGATGGGGATGCCACCCACCACTTGACAACCAGAAGGTAGAAAGGGCCTCGTAAGAGGAAGTAAAAATGATTGAAATGCAACACATCTCTGTACACACCAACCCCTCCAAGATGAATGGAATCATGGATCACAAATAGATACTAATAAAAATAATGAAAATCTAAAAAATTAAAATAATGCAATCAAAAAAGGAAAGGCAAGAAACAAAGCAACAAAGGGTCATTTGAGAGGCACACGGGTGGCCTTCTGGGATTGGAAAAGGACAGCCACTAGCAAACAGATATTGCAATCCTACAACTTCAATGGACCCAATTCTACCCTTACCAGGAACGATCTAAGTGGATTTTTCCAGAAGCCTTAGATAAATATTCAGTCCAGTAACCCCTGGATTTCAGCCTTGTTATGCTCCTGGTCAGAGAATACATGCCCCTGAGGAACCAGACATGACTCATAGCACTGAGAGGTTATAAACCAGCCTTATGTCAAGTTACTATGTGATAATTTGTCTGTTATTCAGCGAGAGTAGATGATCATATTTTGTCTCAATGACTGAAACTTAAAGTTCAGAAACTTGCCACCTGTAATAAGCATGCTTGTGTCACTATCTAAACTTATAAACCAAGATTACTTGTAACAAAATATGAATTGATGAAAACAACGTTGCTATTATTCTTATGCAATATAAAAAAAATCTCCCTACCATTAAAAACACACTTCTAGATCTAAGTCTATCAGAAACCATAAAAAAAATGTTTGAAGGGGGAGCTGAAAATAGAGTATGTGGTTACCAGGAGGGAGACATTTACTGTAGCGAGTAGAAAAGGGCATCCTGCAATTTTTGACATGAAGAGCCACAGTTCAATGTGATTTATTTGTTTATTTCAAAGACCAGCTATAACAGATTCTTGTGGCTGAATAGCTGAGCGGCAAACTTCCTGCTATCTTCCAGTAACTGACCTTTTGTCCGCAAGCTGTGCTCTTGAAATTAAATAGACATCCCCTAATGACCTTTTGACATTCCAACAGAGACAGATCATAAGCAAATAGACCTCCCCCAAAGTACCACAGGATGTGAAAGATTTCCCAATTTGGTTATGGAAAATTTTTCACAATAAAAAGACAAGCTAGAAAAGCTAGTTTGCATACTGCAATGTGTACAAAAGGTGAAATCTAAATGTTAAAAATTCTGGCTGTTAACCTTAAATTTTGCACTTATTCATATCAATAAAATGGGGAAAAAATTCTGGCTGTTTTACAACTTCAGATCAATAATTTTAAAAGCCTTTGTCACAACTTCCCCACAACAAAAATCTTTGTGTAGATAAAAATGAGTCACAAAGCTTAGGCAATGTTCTTTCTATTTGAAGAAATGATTAATACAGAAAAATTTATGCAATTAAAACATTTTGATGAACATTTCTATAGTTTATTGAAAGGGATATGATGTCTTTCTAAGTGCTGTAGAGCCACAGTCAGAAAATATAAATGCAATATTTATTTAAATAAAGCCTTAATAATTTGAGGGCTATTTTAAAATATGGTCTAAATAAGATGTGTGTCAACAGGGCATAGTAAAACACAGATAAAAATCTCTAGTAAGCATTACAGACTGGTCTCTTAAAAATAGAAGGATAGCCCACACCCTGAAGAAAATTTATCATGAGGCTTAGACAAGGCTGTGTGAAAATTGTTGGAAGGACCAGACAGGTTTCCTGTCTTCACAATATAGACTGAAGTGACAGGTGTGTGTCTTACTGAAATTGTGGTCTTGTCGACCCCAAATGGATGTAAAGAATCTCTGCTCTTCCTGACCACACCTGCTCTGTAAGTTTGGGACAGAGTTTACACCTTTGTTCTCTTTTTTCGTGTGCTTCCATGTCTTGAAGTCTCTCTGGGCCATCCCTAACTTGCTTCAGTCTTGTTCTAACACACTGGAAAAGCACATGAAGAATTGGAAGGTGAGAACATGTAGGTGAAACAAGGACAACCTGGGATTTTGCTGATCCAGGATGAGTACAGAAATATCACTTTACTTTTCTAACTAGCAGCGTGCCCCCCCCCCCCCCAACACACACACCAGGATGGCTTTGGTGGGACAAGGAAACACCGTATCAGTTGTTTTTCTGTGAACAATTCTGTCTCCTTTGGGAATCCTTCGGGAATCCCAGAAAACTGAGCTTGTCAACATATGCTGGAGACTATGAGCTGCTGTCATAGAAACCCCTTGATCAACCCAGGAGAAGATGGTTCTCTTATGACCCACATCTGCTTCCTGTGTCCAAACTAAGCCACCAGGACCACTGCTAAGCAGCCATGCTCCCTGCCAGCTGTGCTCGGGCTCCCTCTGTGCAGACAGCACAAGCAGAGGCCTGGCCATCCCTTAGGGCACACCTGGAAGCAACTTCATACCTGTCTCACAGTGTCAGGGAATTCTACCGCTTCTGGGACCTGGCTGCTCTCTTTCAACCTTCAAGCTTTTCTTACTCAGGTTCCCAGAGCAGCCTGTGCCAGAGCACCGTAATGTGTTGGTTAACAAATACAGGTGCCTGTACCCAACCCAGACCCACGGTCAATGAGCTGAGTTCCAGGAATGTGCATTCACCAAATGCCTCAATAGATGTCTCCACATTAAAACTTAAGAAACATTAGGCTAGATACCTAGACCAGTGAAAAATTAAGTCTTTAAATTCTGTTGCAACGGAAGTCCAGAGCTCCTGGACAAGCTCTGTTCCTTTTTAAATTTTAAATTTTTTGTTTTTACCTTTGTGTGTGTGTACGTGTGTGTGTGTGTGTGTGTGTGTGTGTGTGTGTGTGTGTTTGCATGCTTGTGTGTGTTATTGAGGATGAAGCCAAAGAACTTCACACTGACCCACATTCCCAGCCCCTTTTTATTTTTGATTCTGAGACAAGCTTTCACTAAGTAACTTATGAAGTTGCCCCGGCTGGGCTTGAACTTATAATACTTCTACCTCGGCTTCCCAGAGTGCTAAGCTTGTAGGCCTATACCACAAGGCCCAGCTAAAAACTATTTTTCAATTGTCTGGAACTTTTTAAATGACTGATGACAGTGTTGCCCACTAATAGATCCCACTGAGCTATCCAAGCCTTCTCTTAAATCAATATTGTAAGACTAGTTTACACTCGAATACCAAGTTCACTTTTATTGTTTTCTTATCTTAAATTCACTTTTCAGCTCATTATTTACTATGCTAGTGTATTTAGGAAAGTTTTAAGCAACTATTAGTCAGCACTAATCAGATATATTAAATATCTTCTGTAGTGAGGGATTCAAAACACATGGGTAATTTAAATCTAAAGGTAATTCTAAAACACACACACATTGCATGCACCAGTTCTAGTCTCAATTTAGGGCTGCTCAAGGAAATAAATATGATAGAATAATATATAGTTTTATTACTTTACAGAAAAATAACAAGATTTTCTTGTAGCTAATGAATACACGATAATAAAAAGATACCCTAATTAACTGCTTTAATATTTCACATTACTTGTGTATTATATTCTATAATGCCCATGTAATCAATAGTGTGGAGTGCTGGGCTACACAGGAGATCGGTGGGACTCACGTATGGGCGTGTCTGGGTGGGTCATGAAGACATGACCTTGAGGTCTACACCTCATCTCCACCCCGTCTGCGGCTGCTCCCCTGCTCTGCCTCCTGGTCAGCATGAGCTAGGCAGGTTTTCTTCACCAATCCCTCTACCATGATATTCTTCCCTTGGAGCGTGAGAACCACGTACTAAATATCCTGGCATAATTATACTTATGCTTTCTATTGCTTCTTTTCATCTAGAGAACCCTAGTCAATATTTTGTTTTATATAAAAATCTTAAAATTTTTCCTGTAGTAAAATGCGCCACATTTTTATAATTCACATTACTCCCTGCTACATACCTGATATGAAATGCCTCATAAAATTTAAATACTTGGTCTAACAGTAGGTTTTCACTTCATTTTTTGAGTCTTTCCTATCGACAGCAAGTATTAAATGAGATGGGGTTATTAATTGCTCTTTGATTACAATATAATCCCCAAACAATGGCTTCTGATAAAATTTTCTTCTTTTCTTTTGCAGAGAACATTCTAATATCTATCTTCAAAATGGCCCAGACAGAATTGGAAGAACATACAAGAAGGCCCTTTATGTTCAGTACACAGACGGGACCTTTACAACAACTATTGAAAAACCAGTCTGGCTAGGATTTTTAGGCCCCATTATCAAGGCTGAAGTTGAAGATAAAGTTTATATACATTTAAAAAACTTTGCCTCTAGGCCCTATACTTTTCATTCACATGGACTAACTTACTATAAAGAACATGAGGGTAAGTTCAGCACAGGTTGCAGCTGTAATTTCTTCCTTTCAGTAGGCGAATGTCTTCACTTTTAAGGTTGAGAATTAGCCAATTTTTTTTTCTTTCCTTTCCTTTTTTCTTTTCTTTTCTTTCTTTTTTATTTTTTATTTTTGCTGTGCCATAACACCTGCAAATTAAAGGGAAAGAGGTTTATTTTGGCTCACGGTTTCAGTGAGACCAGTATATGGTTGGCTCATGCCAAGGCAAAAATAGCAATGCAGGAGAAAGCTGATCAACCCATGGCAGCCAGGAAGCCCAAACAAAGAGCTGGGAAGCCGCGAACAAGTATGCATCCTGCCAGCTCACATCCTCAGTAACTCCCTTCTTCCAACCACGCCCAGCTCCTCAGAGCACATTCAGTTCTGCACTCATCAAGGAATCAATCTACTGATGAATATAGTGTCCCCCCCCCCGTAATCACATCCCAAAAGCCCCACCTTTGAATATATGAAAATTTTGAGACATTTTAAATCTCAACCACAAGACCCTTTTGGATATGAACTCTCCCGATTTCTTTTAGCTCTAAATCATTTTGCCAATAACTATTTTGATTCATCACTACAATTCTGTATTTCTCCTGCCTGTGCAAGCTTGAGTGAAGAGTTAAAGTCATAGATTTCTGGATAGAGCTAGATACTGAGATTCAGTAAGACATGTAGCTTCCTACACTGCCTAATTCCTTTCCAGCCCAACAGTCAGAACAATATAATGTGCACAGTGTGCCTTGAACCCAGAAGGAGTAGGAAATTGCCTTGCCTCTGAAATTCCTATGTGTGTTCATATAGTAGCTGCTCTCACTTCCCATCCTAATTCTGAATAAACTTATCCCAGTTCGGCTGCCATGAGTAGTCTTACACATCCACCAAATGCTAGGTATGGCTGGGTGGCCACAGAGTCACATCTGAGACACAACTGATTGAAGGGACATTGGCACACAGGACTAGGCAGCATTAAGAATGGTGTGCACCAGACTTAGTGATACATGCCTGTAATCCCAGCATCCTAGGAGGCTGAGACATGAACATTGCAAATTTGAGCTCAGATGGAGGAACTTAGTAACTCATTCTCAAAAGAGGATGCAGGTGGGGATATAGCTCAAAATCCCTAGGTTCATTTTGCAGTACCACCCCCAAAAACTGGTGCATAAAGAACAAAAATATTAATAATGGTATAAAGAGCAAGGAATTGGAAAACAGGAGCAATGGCAGTACACAATCATACCTCAGCAGGTACTAGTTATTATCAAAAGAAACAGAAGCTGTGCTACAGCTCATTAGAATTATAAGGATGAACTAATTTTAAATCAGGTTGATCATTGATCTTTTTTAACAGAGGTGTTCTTTTAGAAGGCAAATGCTAGTATCATTTCTGTGTGGTTTTTATTTCGTTTTTCTAAACTAGATATTGGAATGACATCATTTTTAGAAAAATCAAGCCACTAATAGCATAAGTAAATAATTGGCATATTATTCTTTTTTAATAATCTCATAGTGTATTAGGGTGATAGCATTCATTTTTAAAGTATTATAAGATGTTATAATCCTCTTATGTGAGGTGTCCTGGAGATTGAACCTAAGAACTTTCTGCTGAGCTACATCCCCAGACGTTTTTTCCCCCAGGAGATGGGGTTTCCATAAGTGCCCAGGCTCAGCTCAAAGGTCCTGATCCTCTTGCCTCAGCCACTCAGAGTTCTGGGATTGCAGGCATGCAGAGATAAATTATCAGATATAAGAAATGAAATGTGAATTCTGGAATTTGCTTCAAAATAATTCAGCATTGCTGGAAATTAGACTGAGAGGGGTTATGGACGAAATAAGAATGGCTTTGAGTTTACTCTTGTTAGCTGTGTTGAATGGATACAGTAAAGGTTCATCAACTTTTGGAATTACATGCAGTTTTATCTTAACTCTACGTTATCCCCAAAGGGGCACTTATTAGGTACTGAATGACTCAATGGGCTCTCTGTTCCCTGAGTTAAGTTCAAACACACTCACTTTGTGACTCCAAACGTGCTGCTTCCAGGGGCCATCTACCCTGACAACACCACAAGTGCTCAGAAAGCAGATGACAAAGTGCTTCCTGGAGAGGAATACACATACCTACTGCAGGCCAACAACGAGCAAAGCCCCGGCGAAGGAGATAGCAACTGTGTGACTCGGATTTACCACTCTCACATTGATGCTCCAAAAGACATTGCTTCAGGACTCATTGGACCTCTAATACTCTGCAAAAAAGGTACATTTTCTCACTATCGATCACAACATTTGACCAAAATACAGGGTAGGGCAGTTTGTTTTTAAAACATGTTAAATTCTTCAATATTGAGATTGAGCAAATAAGGGAGAGAGTCTATCAAAAAAGGGATTGGAAGAGCAGGGAAGACAAGGAAACAGAGGTACAAATGGAATAAGCCTTTACAAGTCCCAGGTAGCCAAACTGTAGGAAGTGAGGTCTTGGGGAGAGGTTGACTATACCTATCTTCCAATGGTGGCATTGAGGAGGCAAATGGTTTTACCACGTGTGGAGGATTACTTGTTGGAATTCAAGGTAAGAGAACTGTAGTTATCAGTATTACATTAGTAAGTAATATTTATTTCTATCATCATGAAAAGGCAACTAAAATGTAATGTTTACTTTAATAATTAGTTACCCGAAAAGACTTGTTGGGTCTCAGTTTATAGCTGTACGTGCTGGAAAATAGAGACTTAGCTTTTGAATTCCAACCTTCCCATTTGCCAAAAAGTACCTAATAGTTATACAGTCAATAAATTTCAAATATTTGGATACCGAGCAGGAAATTTCCCACGTGTTTCTATACCTGTAAAAATAGAACAACTGGTCCAAATTTGCGGCTTATTAGACAAATAAATGCTAAAATTTTTGAAAGTGCAAATCACCTGAAACATAAGTGAAAACACATGCTAAAATTTTTTAAACTATTAAACTAGAAATTTTCACTTCAGATTCTCTAGACCAAGAAAAAGAAAAAAATATTGATCAAGAATTTGTGGTAATGTTTTCTGTGGTGGATGAAAATCTCAGCTGGTACCTAGAAGACAACATTAAAGCCTACTGCTCCGAACCAGACAAAGTTGACCCAGACAACGAAGACTTCCAGGAGAGTAACAGGATGTATTGTAAGATTCCAGAAGACACATTAACTCTGCTTTTTTTCTCTTCTGCCATGTTTTTCCTCTTGCATGAATAAGTAGTGTGTTTCTAAGCTGTGGCCCACATAATAAAGCATATGAGACATGTAATTCGATATTTCTCTGAACAGATTAAAAGACTGATTAGGTAAATCTGAATATGCAAAACTTATTTCCAAACTGACAAGCTATCAGCAACTACAGTTTAACTCGTGTGTGTCACACCTGTTTTCCTTCAAACTCACTTTTGAAATGATTTGAGGAAGCCAGTTAATATTGGTAGGTTAAGTGCTTAAAATTTTGCTTACATTGTAAAATACCTAACTACATTAAAGAAAATTCCTAATTTGAAGAGGAATTCCTGTTAGATTCTTCTTTTCTCTCACCAGGCCCCTGTCTCAACATCATTTTTTTGATAGCTTAGTTCATTTTGTAGCTTGTAGAAATACCTTCTTAGATATTCTTAGCCTAGACATTTTTATTAACACACAGATATGAAATAATAAACTTATTTGTCCCTCAGAATTTGCATGAGAGTTCAAGTGTCTTAAGATTAACTAGTTCAGTAAGTACAGGGTTTTTTTTTTTGTATGTTTAAATACTGTAAAATAATCTTAAATGAGGGGTACAGTGGTACTCTCTTGTAATCTCGCCGACTCAGGAGGCTTAGGCAGGAGGATCGTATATTCAAGGCCACCCTGGGCAACTCAGCCAGACTTTGTTTCAAAATAAAAATTTTAAAAAGACGATGAATATAGATCAGTGGTAGACCACTTGCTTATCCTTGCAAGGTCCTGTGTACAACACCCAATACTGCAAAATAAATTTTACCCAGAGAATGAGAAAAATAACTGCATTACCAAAGTACAAAAACAAACTAACAGCATAGATATTCTTGTTTCCAATTTTCACTTTTATCTGACTGGTGGGTTCCCTTTCTGTACTTTAACCCTGTCTCTGTTATATTCTCACAAGAGTAGATGTTAGGAAGAGATCCTCTGGCTTCTTTCTGGGTAGGTTTGTTTTGGAATATGATCACTTCTGGTGCATTTACGGTCTTCACCAGAAATGATTCCCACCCACAAACTTCTAGAATCACCCCACTTGAACAATGACCCTCAGTTTCTCTCAACAGTCACCAGTCATCTAGTTGCTTGAATTTAGGTCTTCCTCATTCTGATTCTTTTCCTTGCTGTGCTTCTTTTGTGTTTCTTTTTTCCTCTTTAATATCTTCCAAATTTTGCCTTCTACTCCTAAAAAGAAATCTTTCCTTGCTTTTCTTTTATTCATAGTGAAAACTTGGAAAAATTTTGATATGAAAATGATATCTAAATCATCTACAATCCTCCTACTAACACTCAACTAAATACTAAATTATCCTTGATCTTTTTTCTATATGTATACATGTTTTGTGAATGTCTATATGTACATGTGTATATTCACAAATGCACACAACCTATGTATATAATTTATAACAAAGAAAACAAATTTATTGCATCTCCAATGTTGTACTCCTGTGTTAACCAGGTATTGACAAGAATGCTAAGCCTGAACTCAGATCCAAAATGAAAGAGTTCCAATTAGCAATGGCGGACAGGTAGAGGAGGGAGGAAGAGCTGCATGTGTGCTAGGTATTTTTCATCCCAAAATGATTCTACTTCTGTAAAGCTACTGTTATCCCAGACACAGATGTGTATTGGTCACAACTCTGCTCTCTGACTTACAGCTGTGAATGGATACACCTTTGGGAGTCTTCCAGGACTCTCTATGTGTGCAGAAGACAGAGTCAAATGGTACCTTTTCGGTATGGGTAACGAAGTGGACGTGCACTCAGCTTTCTTTCATGGACAAGCACTGACTAGCAAGAACTACCATATTGACACAATCAATCTCTTTCCTGCTACTCTTTTTGATGCTTTCATGGTGGCGCAGAACCCTGGAGAGTGGATGCTTAGCTGTCAGAATCTAAACCATCTGAAAGGTAGGACATCTTTACCCTCCATTACCTGTCAGGTGAAAAATGGGTTGTGTCTCAGTTACTGTCCTAATGAATGTTGTTATTGGATGTCAGAATCAAAAAACTAAGTATCCTTTGAATAATTTGAACTCTGAACTGTTATCTTAGTTTATCCCTAAAATCGCATGTATCATGAGGTAATAAAAAAGAATGAAAGACTGGTATGTTTATAAAGTAATGAAATCTGAAGAATTAAGTTTTGGAAGAAACTAATCGGTCTTGCCTTAAAAATACAGCATTGTATATAGTTTTCTAGTTTTAAAAAATATTTGGTATTACAAAAATCAGGTTTATATACTGTGTTGGAAGCATCAGTTTTTACTTGTCTGTATCGAGTATAACCACCTTTGATTTTTGTTTATATCGACTTATTCTGTCTATGCCTTAATTTGACACACTCCTTGTCTGTCTCCTTTCCCTAAAACTATGAATTAATCCTGGTCACATTACTCCACCTCCTCCAGCTTACGTTACCCCTTGGAATATGTCAAAGGCCTCATCTTTGCTTACTTATAAATTTGTCTTTTTTTCTTTCATCAAAAGAACTCTCAAGGGAAACCCCACAGAAACTGGTACCATATTTTGGAAACACATGCTTAATGTTTCTCCTCTATGCTGGATGGGCTTGAGTTGTCCATCAGTAATTTATTTGCAGCTGTTTTCCCTAGCTAATTTATAGTGTTGTGTCTATTTCTTCAAATTCCATCTTTCTTCTCTCTAGCAGTGTTTACAGGGAAATAGGAAAGAGAAACATTGGCTTCATTAATCAGTGCCTCCTTCTGTGTGGTTTAGCTGGCTTGCAGGCCTTTTTCCAGGTTCGGGATTGTAACAAGTCCTCATCACAAGAAACGATCTCGGAGAAACATGTCAGGCACTACTACATTGCTGCGGAGGAAATCATCTGGAATTACGCTCCCTCCGGTAGGGATATCTTCACCAAAGAAAACTTAACAGCTGCCGAAAGGTGATTTTCCCCAAAGACTGTTATTTCCAAACGTGATCCCCTCAAAATTATAAAAGGCAGGTTCAACAATTAAGGTGTCAATTACCCTCTGATATTTAATTGCAAGATTGGTATTAATATAGGAGTCCGAGTTTAAGGTCTATGGGTTTTGAGTCTATGAAAAAAAGATATAGTCAAATGTTACCAAATGCTCAACAAAATTCCAAGAAAACAGTGAATAAAATCAGAGAAATCAATTCATGAATTTTCCATCTCTGCATTTCTTTTTCATTTCTGTTCAATTATCTGCTTTTAACTCTTTTGGTGATTCGTTTAGTAGAATAACTGGATGGCATGGTAATTGTAGCATGTTTCATATGTATGTATGTATTTAATTGATCAGTTGTGCACTACTGGAATCCAACCCAGAGTCACTGTATCATTAAGCTACATTCCCAGCTTAGTTTTTGTTTTGTTTTGTTTTGTTTGTTTGTTTGTTTTTTGGATATACAATTTCCCTAAGTTGTCCAGGCCAATCTTGAACTTAGGATTCTCCTGTCTCAGCCTACCAAATAGCTGGAATTACAAATATGCATCGCTGCACTCAGCTATATTTAATTTTTGAGGAAATGCCATACTGTTTTCTACAGTGGCTGTACCATTTTACAGACCCATCAGTGGGCTGGGGGTATAGCTCAGCAGTTAGAGCATTTGCCTATCAAGCACAGGGCTTTGGGTTCAAGTCCTCAGCACCACACCAGCTGGACATACTCATGATCCCAGTGCTCGGCAGGGAGAGGCAGGAGGATTGCCGTGAGTTTGAGGCCAGCCTGGACTACGTAATGAGTTCTAGACCAGCCTGTACTATAAAGTGAAACCTTGTCTCAAGAATGACATAGATAGATAGATGACAGATAGATAGATAGAATACAGGCCCAACAGCAATATATAAGGGTTTCAGTTTTTCCATATCCTCACCAACAGTTTTTTTTTTAAATAGCCACTCTTCCTATTGCTCATAAAGAGATATTTTATTTTGGCCTTAATTTGCATTTTCTTCACAACTTGCAATGTTGAGCATCTTTGCATGTGCTTGTTGGCCACTCATACATCTTCTTCAAAGAAGTGTCTACTGGGGCTGGAGGAATGACACAGCGGTTACAGCGTTTGCCTTGCAAGAGCAAGGCCCTGGGTTCAGTTCCCCAGCACCATATAAGCTGGGCATGGTTGGTGCATGCCTGTAATCCCAGCACTCGGGAGGTCTAGGCAGGAGGATTAAAAGTCCGAGACTAGGTTGGTCTCCATAGTGAGTTCAGGAGCAACCTAGGCTGTAGAGCAAGACCCTGTCTCAAAAAAAAAAAAAAGTGCCTACCCAGGTATTTTGCCCATTTTAGAATGGGGTGTTTTGTCATTGTTGTAAGAATTCTTTATGTAGCCTGGACATTAATTCCTTATTAGATATGTACACATATTTCACCCCATTCTGTAGATTGTCTTTCACTCTCTGATAGTGTCTCCTTATGCACATAAGCTACTCTTCGGTGTGCCTGGATGACTTCGTAGCCTCCAACTGCTCTCCCTGCTTCAGTCTTCTTTTCTTAATATCCCCTCCCATAGAGCAAATAAGATGATCTTTCAGAAATGTCCATGACATCACGCCACGCCCTTGCTCCAAGTTGTTGCTCATACACCACTACTTATGAAAGTTCTGTCTTAAAAAAAACCCTCTTAATTCGAAAGTGTAAGCATTTGCCCAATATCACATGTGTATTGATAGACTGTGGGACCTGGCTCCATCCAGCAAGGTGACTCCTGAAACAGATTTAAGTTTCACACTGTCATCTACATGCAATTATTTCCAAAACTGGATCTCCAACCCAGAAGAGTCTAGTAGATTTTAATTGTTTTTGGTGACTCTTCACTTGGATGAGGCCCGTCTACCTCGTCTAAGCCTGAATCAGAGTCTGCCTCGCAACCTGAGTTTCCTCCTCTGTCAGTGAATGGACTCTCCTTCTATCTACAGTTCAACCAAGCGCCCAAGTCTAAAATTTGAGCACTATCCTTGATTCTCTCTCCAGTAATCTCTCTTTCCTCACTATCAAGTACAGATCATTACATCCTAAATAATGCTGAAGGCTGTTCATTTATCTCCACCTTCTTTGCCAGTACTTCTAAAGTCATCACATCTTTTCCGAAGCTTACCAAAGCAAACTTTCTGGCTGTTTTCCTCCCTGTAGACTTGAACTTTCCAACATATTCTCCATGCAGTTGTCTAAAGAAACCTCCTGAAGCACTTACCCAGAATGTTTAAATCTTTTATTCCTACTCTGGGATGGAGTGTCAAAACCTTAACCGGTCCCTCCTGCTGACCCCACTTCTCCACGCCTCATTTTTTGCTCCTCTGCCTGTCCCAATGCCATACTTCTGCCATGTTTTTAGAGCAGCGGTCCCAGCCTTTTTGACACCAGATGCTGGTTTTCGGGTAGGACAATTTTTCCCACGGATGGAAGTGATGACAAGTGCATTACATTTATTGTGCTCTTAATTTTATAAAGGAGGGCATAGCCCAGATCCATGGTATCTGCAATATACAGTAGAGCTTATGATCATATGAGAACTTAATGCGGCCACTAATGAGACAGGAGGTAGAGCTCAGATGGTTATGCAAATTATGGGGATGAAGGTTTGCTCACTGGTCTGCTGCTCACTTCCTGCTATGTAGCCCAGTTTCTAATGGGCCATGTCTGGCACTGGTCTTGGTCTCAAAAAGGTGTTTCCTCTTTGAGATCACCTGCCCTATTCTCCCCTTCATCTTGCTAACTCTACTTCACCTTTAGGTTAAAGAAAAAGTCACTCCCTCTGGAAGGTCTTTACAGCCCCAGCTTCTCCCACGCCTCTCCCCAGAAGTGTTCCATCACACCCTGTGCTTTTTGCACTTCATTACATTGACTGGTTCAGTCCTCTCAGCACATGTAAAGTCCACAGGGACACGAGGACACCAGCTTGTTCATGGTTATTTCATCGACCCATACCAGGGGTGTGGCAAAGAGGAGACACTCGACATTCCTCTCAGATGTGAATGCGGGAGGGTGGGGGGGGGGGTGTTCATGCAAATCAAATACTTTTCTGAGATTTATTTCTTTCTAAGGTGGGGAGAATGACGCCATCTTGTTTGCGTTGTCATGTGAATTTTAGCACATAAGGAAGCTCCTGAGCACCTGGCTGGTCTTAACATGTGACAAACATCAGCTCCCAAATGTGCAAACATTTCACAACTGGTTAAAAAGGCTCGCTTACAGAACAACGTACTACCTGCCAGGGGTTGATATGGACCCTCTTGAATCTTGTCACCTGACTTGAATAAGAGACCCGGGCCCAGTAGTTGAGGCCTATAGTACCAGCACTCTAGAATGCTGAGGCAGGAGGATTTCAAGTTTGAGCCCAGCCTAGGAAACTTAGTGATTTAGTGAGATCCTATCTCAAAATCTAAAATAAAAAAGTAGGATGAGGATGTAGCTCAAAATGAAAGCCCAGTACCACAAAACAAACAAACAAAACCCCTAAAACTCCTGCATGATTCTCCATTCCTTCACCCTCCAAGAGTGTCCGGAATTGCCTGCCTCTGTCCGAGCAGCTGGGATAAACTACAAGCTATAAGTCAGAAGGGCTATGTATCTCTAAGTGCTGACCAGAACATTTGCCTGTGTGAATGTCTGCTTTCTCTTCTACTTCAGCACCAGCCTCAAACCCTTTTTCTTTTGGCAGTGACTCAAAGGTATTTTTTGAACAAGGTGCTACGAGAATTGGTGGTTCTTACAAGAAGCTGGTATATCGTGAGTACACAGATGCTTCCTTCACAAAACGAAAGGAAAGAGGCCCTGAAGAAGAACATCTTGGCATCCTGGGTGAGTCTGTACAAAGCATCCACAACTAGAATGCTGACCCCGGGCCACCCCAACCTTAGAAAAATAGCGATGTCAGGATGTGCCATGTGTTCCAACGTAGAAACCAAGCACGTGGAGGATTAAACACCCACAAAATATAAATTACTGAGAGTAAACAATTCTCCAGAAGTAAATTGGTACAAACAGTAAACTGTCATCATTAAAAGCCATGCCGATTTCAAATGATTTTCTTTTTCAGAGATAAGGAAAAGTGTGTGTTTGTATGACTTGGTTTAAATAGACAAATTATTAGAGTTCACTGTTAGCTAAAAGCACATTCCCTTAGAAGCAAAATGCAGGCTTCCAATGGGACAGACTGAATTTATCCTGGGGCTCTCTGTAAGTGTTAGCTGCATCCAAGGGAGCCCAGAAATTACCCTCCCCCAGGGACTCAGGCAGGAGAGCACAGAGTGAGCGTCCAGACTGTTCTTCCTCTCCACCTGTTAGCTCGGTGACTTCTGAAAGTTAGTCAACTTTGTGTGGCTGATCTCCTTTGTAAAAAGGAAAGAGTAGTCCCCCCTCAGGAAACTGTCTGAGGATGAGATTAGTTACGGCACACAAACCCGCAGAAGCACAGATAAGTGTGAATAAATGTCATCTTGTATACTACATCAAATATTTTGTGCTATATAACTATTGTTATTGCACAATTAAAAATAATTGTTTTAGTGGTGGAAGATCCAAAACAGTGCTATCTTTCACTCCCAACACAATGTGACTACCCACTGTGGGGGCTGTCGTTTATTGTGCCTCGTAATTCTTGAGACAAATAGTCCAAATGGTGAGGAAAGTACAGGCATTCAAAAAATAATTATAGATGACGTGTAGACCCCCTAAGTAGTTTTTTTTTTTTTTTGGTTGTTAAGTGTATAAAGTTAATTAACTGACTTGAGCAAAAATGAAAACCAGCCCCATTCACTTAATGTTAAAGCTAGAAGCCATTTCTTCTTCCCAGCCTGGCCGTGTGGCATGGGTAATTAACCCTCCAAAAAAATAAGCTTTCCAGGTCTCCAAAAATAAGAATGTTCCTCCCAGTAGTGTTTCTCAGAAGACACAACCAAAGCCGAAACAAAGCAACAATAATAACAACAGAAAAGACGAACCCCTGCATTCTATATACCTCAGGAAGACTGTCATTTTCTCTTCGTGTCCAGGTCCTGTCATCTGGGCAGAGGTGGGAGACACTGTCCAAGTCACCTTTCATAACAGAGGTCCATATCCCCTCAGTATGGAGCCAACGGGGGTGAGAGTCAACAAGGGCAATGAGGGCACGTACTATGCAAGTCACAAGAACTCAAAAGAGCGTGAGTACAGCCAATCAGCAATATCTGTCATAATACTGGCCACTTACAATGTTCTACAAAAACTAAAAGCAGGAAATCCCAGGAAAGAGGCTCCTGGCATCATTTTTAGGCATTGTGCCAAAAAGCAAATCTATCTCTTCTCCTATTTCCAGTTGGTTAATGGAATTTTGTCCTGCCTTCATTGGACAACCACTGATGATGTCGATAAGAACTTAGCTGGGTTAGGTTATAGCAATTGTACATTTCTTGGAGTACTATTTAGTGGCTTTGATTTTAAATAAGTTCTTGTAATCATAAGGTCATGTGTTATGTTAGAATATTTGAAAAGCACAGAAAGAAATGGCCAAAATATTAATTGTCCCTAGTTCTACAGACAAACATTACCATATTTTTATATAAATCTGCCACTTTCTTCTATGTATGTATTTTTTAGGTGTGGTTGAGATCATAGCATATGAATATACTTACCATTATAACTGCATACTTACAATTTGTTCCTTTAGCATTATAAGCATTTATGAATATAATTTAAGGTGCAAATATTTCAGCATGTGAATTTTTATTTATCAAGCATATAATTCTGTCTTCACTGGTAAGCCTTGATAAATAAAACTACACCAACTGCAGTGTGACTATGGGCAATTATTCACTTTTTCTTGGCCTTATGTTTCTCATGTGTAAATTTGGGAGATTCAAGAAAGATCATTTGCAAAGTTCCTTTCAGATCTACAAGTATTTTTGGTTTGGTCTTAACCAATAGGCAATGCACTGGTGGCCCTTTATTGCCAAGTACTGTTCTAGTTGATGGAAAGAGACAATGCCTACCTCCAAGAAGGATAAGTTCTGTTTGGGAGAGAAACACATGGGACAGAATGTGAAAGATGCAAGAGACATTCCCAGGGGATGTGCGAGCACAGAGATGGGAACAGGTCCCGAATAGGGCTTAGAGGAGGTTTCCTGACGAAATCACACTAAATGGTTAATCTGACACAAATGCTCAAGAAGAATGCCATTCCATCTCACATCAAGGAACCCTGAAGAGGGTGCGCCTAGGCTAAATCAGTCTGTTTTGTTGCTCAAAAATCACATAGATGGAAATCTCATTTAACCTATCAAATGTGACCTTCTTCACAGGAGTGCCTCCTCACTCAGCCTCCCGTGTGGAACCCGGGAAAACATTTACTTATACATGGACTGTCCCCAAAGAAGTGGGACCCACTTATGCAGATCCTGTGTGCCTAGCTAAGATGTATTACTCTGCTGTAGATCCCACGAAAGATATATTTACTGGGCTTATTGGACCAATGAAAATATGCAAGAAAGGAAGTTTACGTGCAAATGGAAGACAGGTAAATCCATGCAGAGAAAAACGAAAACGATTTGTCAATTTCTTTGAATTATCGTTATCAAAAGGAGAATCCCGGGTATAGACAATGAGCATGTTGTTGCATATAACTTTCATTTAAAGGTTTTTCTCAGTATTATGAGGCCTGTATTGTGCAAAGATTGGACAAACATCACTGTTCCCAGATGAATTAGAAACAAGGTTGTCTATGGGATCGGTTGTTTTTATAATAAAATCAGCAACAAGAAAATGACCTTTTGACCTAGAAATACAAACACCATTATGACCCCATTATTATCCCCAAAATATTTTATTATGTGCCCTTAAAACTCAAGAACTCCTTTAAAAATGCCTATTATTCAGTTGCCCATCTTGACAATCACACACATAATTCCTTAATGCTATAAAATGTTCCATCAATGTTCATATTTTCCTGATAGTCCTGTGATTATATCAAGTGCATTGCTTTAATCAATATCCAAATAATTACACGCATTTCTTTGGCGTGTTTCTGAAATTTATTTTCTTGAAATTTTTCTGTTGGCCATGTAGCAGTTTCCCATGTCTAGATTTTATTTATTCCATTCTTGTCTTTTCACGTTTCTGTCTCTCTCCCCTTCTATTTTTCATAAGCCAGTGGCTAGATTCAAAGGTTCCATCAGATTCAGTTTAGATTTTTTTTCTTATAATACTATTTTCTTGGTTACTTCTATTATGAGATACACAATGTAAAGTTGTTTCTTAGTTGGAGATGTTATCAGTCATTAGTCCTAGCTTCATAAACTAATCAAGAGTGTTCAACAGCTATATTCTAATTTCCTCATTCTTTTTATATGCCATTTTGTTTTTATATTTACACATCATTTCTACATCTCTTTCCCTTTCCCAGCCTTTCACCTCTTCCATATTACTTTTTCTTCTCCACAAAGGTGATCTTCTTACTTTGTTCTATCACTTTTACTTTTTTAATGGTTCAGTTTTTCTCATATTATATAAACTATATGATATTTAACCTTTTGCATCTCATTCATTTTGCTAAGCTTATTAGTATCAAGGCTATCCCATTCCATCCGGATACACGAGGCTTTTAAGGAACATTCTAGATAAAAACCATATCAAACTCTTAACAACAGCCATTCTTACTAGAAGTAGATTAAACCTCAGTGTTCTTTTGACTTGCATTTCTCTGGTGGCTAAAGATGCTGAACATTTAATGTATTTATTGACCGTTCAGACTTCTAAGAACTGTCTATCCATTTCAGTTGCACATTTTTTGAGTGGGTCTTTTGGGGGGTATACTTTTTAGGTCTTTATGTATTCTTGACAATAGTCGTTTATCTGAGGAGTAGCTAGCAAAATTTTTTTCCCATTCTATTCTTTTTCTCTTCACACTGTTGATTGCTTCATTTGGTGTGGCGAAGCTTTTTAATATAATCCTACAATTTTGGTTTTATCTCACATGCTTTTCTTGAGAAATTGCTTGCCTCGTCCTGTGTCTTCAAGGGCTTTGCCTATTTTTTCCTTCCAACAAGTTCAATGTCTAAACTTTAATGTCTAGGTCTGTAATCCATTTTGAGTTGGTTTTGATATATGGTGAAAGAGGTTGGTCTATTGTCATTATTCTGCTTGTGGTTAACCAATTTTCCCAGTACAACTTGTTAAAAAGGCTATCTTTACACCAGTGTACATGTTTAGCCCCTCTGTTGAAAATCAAATGGTTGAAGGTACCTAGGGTTGTTTCTGCACTTTCATTTCTATTCCATTGATCCATTTGTCTATTTTTGTGCAAATACCATGTGGGTTTTAGCATTGATGCTCTGTATATATGTGATATTTGATCCCTCTTCCTTGTTTTGTTGCTTAGGATTGTTTTGGCTATTCTGGGTCTCTTCTGGCTCCACATAAATTTTCAGACCATTTTTTTTCTAGTTCTGTGAAAAATGCTGTTCGTTGGTATCTTGATTGGCATTGCATTGACTTTGTGTATCAGTTCTGGTGGTATGCTCATTTTGAGAATATTGGTTCTGCCAGTCTATGAACAGAGAATCTCTTCCCATTTTGAATATTCTCAATTTGTTTTTCAGAGTACTATAGTTTTCAGTATAGAAGTCATTCACTTCCTTGTTTAGGCTGATTCCTATTTATTTTTCTTTGAGGCTACTGTGAATGGGATTTTTTTCTGATCTCTTTCTCTGTGTTTTCATTATTGCTGTAGAGGAATACTATTAATTCTATATCCTACAATCTGGCTGAACTTGTTTATTAGTTCTAAAAATCTTTTGGCAGAGTTTCAGGAATCCTTTATATAAATGATCATGTCCTCAACGGATAAGGATAGTGTGACTTCCTCCCTTCCTGAGCACGTTCCCTTTACTCCATTCTTGTGCCTGATTGCTCTCGCTAGGGTTTTGAGTACTCTACTGAATAGAAGTGGTGAAGATGAACACCTTTTTTTTGTTCCTAATTTGAGGGGAAAGGCTTTTATTTTTTCCCCATTTAGGATGATGTTGGCAGTAAAATTGTCATGAATTGCTTTTATCTGCTTGAGGTCAGATTCTGCTGTACCTATTTTTAAGTTTTTATGATACAGGTTATTGTATTTTGTCAAAACCTTTTTTTCTGCTTCTATTGAAACGATTATGTAGTTCTTTTGTCCTTGCTTTTGTTAATGTGGTATATTGATTTATGTATGTTGAAACAGCCTTGTAGCCAAGGTGGTCATGGTGTATGATCTTTTTAATAATGTGTCGCATTCTGCTTGCAAATGTCTTTTTAAGGATTTTTGCATCTATATTCATTAAGAAAATTGACCTGTAGTTTCCTTTGTGTCTTGGGTCTTTATCTGGTTTTGGGATCAGGGTAATACTGGCTTCCAGGAAGAAGTCTAGCAGTATTTCTTCTCTTTCAATTTCATGGAATCATTTGAGAAACATTGGTGCTAACTCTTCTCTGAAATTCTGAAAGAGTTTTCTGATGAACACATCAGGTTCTGGGTTTTTTTTTTTTTTTTGTTAGTAGACCTTTTATTACTATCTCAATTTCATTTCTGCTTCTCTCTATATGTAGGGTTGTTTATTACTTCTTGGTTCGATTTTGAGTCACATAGATGGGTCTAGGAATTTAGCCATTTATTCTGGGTTCTTAAATTTATTGGAACAAAGTTTTTCAAAAATAGTTTCTTATCCTCTGGATTTCAATATTGTCTATTGTGATTTCACTATTTCAATAGTGTCTATTATTTCCTTCTTAGTGCTTCTTTCATTGTGTCCCATAGATTTTGCTATAATGTACTTCCATTGCTATTTGACTTTAAGAAGTCCTTTATTCTTTCCTGGCTTCTTCTGTGATTGCCTGCTTGTTCAAAAGTCTATTATTTAATTTCCATGTATTCATACAGTTCCCATAGCTTCTTTTGCTGTTGAAATCTAGTTTCATTACACTATGATCTGAAAGTATGCAGGGAATGATTTAAATTCTTTTGTATTTATTTAAGCATGTCTTATGATGTTCAAGAATATGGCCTCCTTTGGAAAACATCCCATGTACTGCTGAGAAAAGGTGAATTCTATTGACATTGGATAAAATAGTTTATTAAAGAATAAGTGCATTTGCTCCATGCTGTGATTTAGCTCTGATGTTTCTTTGTTGATTTATTTATTTATTTATTTATTTATTTGGTCTGGTGGACTTATTTGTGAAAGTGAGGGTACTGAAGTTCCCTAATATAATTATATTGAGATCTACTTGACCTTTCATGCCCAGTAGTTTCTGTTTTATGTAGTTAGGTACACCTACATTGGGTGCATATATGTTTATAATTGTGAGCTCTTCCTGTAGATTGTTCCTTTTACCAGTATATAGTGTTCACCTTTCTATTTTCTGATCTGATTTGGTTTGAAATCTACAGTGTGTGAGAATTATGCAGCTTCTTCTGCTGTTTTCAGGATCCAGTATCATGGAGTATTGCTTCCATTCTTTTACCTTCAGTCTGTGTGTTTCTTTGTGGATGAAGTGTTTCTCTTGAAGATAAGACATCTTTGGGTTTTGGTTTTGGATCCACTCTGCTGGTCTGTGTCTTTTGATTGGTGGGTTAAATCATTATTATTGAGAATAATTATTGTAAGATTTTTAATGAATCTAATCCTGTCATTGTCTTATTTTTCTGGTGTTTTCTGTTACTTTCGCTTTTGATGTTTCCTTTCTTCTGTGTTCTTTGGTGCTGCTCTTTTCTGGGTCTCTCTCTAAGATCCCTTCAAGTATTATCTCAAATGCTAGGCTAGTGGTCACAAATTCTTTTAGTTTCTTGGGCATGAGAAGCTTTTAATTCTCCCTTAATCTTTAGGAACAATTTTGTTGGATTCAACCTACATTGACACTTGTTTTCCTTTCATGTTTAAAAAATTTCATTCCAGGATCTCCTAGCCTCTAAGATTTGCACTGGGAAATCTAATAACTTATATGGTCTTGCCTTGATAGGCTGTTTCTCCTATTGCTTTTAGAATTTCTGAGGTCTTGATTATGGTATGTCATGGCAAGTTTATTTTCTTGTCGTTGTTTGGTGTTCTGTAAGCTTCTTGTACCTGAATGTTAAATTCTTTCCCCCAGATTCAGGAAATTTTCTGCCATAATTTTAGTGAATAAATCCTTCATACCTTCCGTGCTGTCTTCTGCTAATTCTCCCACACCCATCACTCGAGGTTAATTTTGAGTCACCCATCAGCTGTTGTTTCCACTCATCTTACTCACTTTTTATTTTGGTGCCATGCTTGATCATGGCATTAACTTCCTCAGCCTTGTCTTCAAGGTCTCATATTCTGTCCTCACAATGTGTGAGTCGACTTCCCTGGCTTTCAAATAAATTTAAACTTCATCCTGAACTTCAGCTAGATTTTTTTCCCCATTTTCCTCTCCTCTACTAAAATGTTCTCTCATATGTAGCTTTGCTTTTCTTATCTCCGCAAGATTTTTCTTGTGTGAACTATAAACTCAGTTAATTCTGTATTCATTAGGACCATTATCTGTTTTTTTTACTAAATTCCTCTGTAAACTTGATGATGATTAGTTGCATTTCTTAAAGAATGTCTTTTTTGAACTGCTTGCATAACCATGTGGTCTATTTTGTTTTTTATCTCCTTTCCTGTAAGTTCTATTATTTCAGAGTCCATGTCATTAGCTTCTAGGAAGTCTTCATATGCCCTATTGCCTTGTCTTCCCACAATATTTTTTGAGGGACTTCACTTTGAGAAGTTTCTTCACATGTTTATGAGGGGTGGGGGCGTCCACTGAGCTCTTTTCTGAGAGTTGGCAGTGAGGGAGATTTAGCAGTCTCATGGAAGGTCTCTTGTTCACACCTAACCCTCTCAGCAGAGCTCTTTCATGTGTTATCCTGGTCTTCCTCCCCCAGAAGAAAGTCTCTCTGCCCTCTGAGGTACTCTCCTCTCACTATCACCCAAACTGTTCGAGGTCAGCAGCCTTTCTTTCCTCCCTGCAAATGTCTCTTGTCCAGTTCCCTCCTAGGTACTGATCAAGAGTATTTCCAAAAATTCCTGCAGTGTGTCCTATCTGTGGCTTCTTTTACTCTAAACAGTTAGTACTTGGGCTCTTTCCAAAAATGGCTTCTGCCCAGGTCACTTCCTACTATCACTACCAAGAACTGCGTTTTCTGAGCTGGTCTGCTAAGCTGCAGGGAAGCCTTTCAAAGGGAACGCTCACAGCATGTTTTAAGTTTGACCTACCTGCCGGCTGATGTCTGAAGGCTGGGTCTGCTACCTGCTGCTGTTACTTCCCTCAGCTCCCATGTCCACACTTACCTTGGTTTGCAGCTACAGGCAGGCAGCTCATGGCCCTTTCCAGGTGGCCAGAAAATACAGAAAAGACAGCTAACCTCAGAAAGTGATCGTGGTTTGCTTGTTTTTATTTATTTATTTACAGTCTTACAGACTTTTTTTTTTTTTGTAGTTCAGGCATAGTCCTGAACTATGTAGCCCAGGCTGGCCTCAAACTCTTGGCAATCCTCCTATCTCAGGCTTCTGAGTTTTGGGATTACAGGCATGTGCCATCATCACCCCTGGCTAATTTTTTTTTTTAATGTGGTGCTGGAGAATGAACCAGGGCCGTATGCATGCCAGGAAAGTGCTTTAACCACTAAGCTATGCCCCAGTCCACAATATGGTGCTCTAAAAAAAAGAAGAAGAAGAAGAAGAAGAATATTAGGACAGTGAACAAAAATCCTGATAAGGTAGGGAAAAATATCTGAGGGGAAATCTAAGTTTTAGAAAGACAGCCTTGCAGATATCTAGGCGGAAGGTAAACACAACATCTACAGCCAAAATGTCCACTTTATAAAAAAATTTTTAGATTAAAAAAAATTAGATGAGCTATTTAGACCTACTATCTCTGAAATCCAAAAAAATTCCAGGACATTTTCAGATTTCCATTGAAGCTCTGGAATCTGAATATTCTTTTTTCATCTCTGTGGTGGCAAACACTGCCATTATCATTTAATAATTGCTGTATCTCCTTTTCATAATTCCTTCCAAAAAGTATTACAATGCATATCGCTTCTATCGTTCAATCTCTTCCTCTGGCTTGTGGGAGCTTCTTTAGATCACCTTTATTGCTGATTTTGTTCTCCAGGATCTCATCTGAGCTCTCTGATTCAGTTGGATTTTTTCACTTTGATAATTGTTTTCATCAGAAAATTATTTTAATGAAAACATATGTACTACTCAAAAAGGACTTTTTTCCTTTGAGAGCTCATTTGCTCTGATTTCTTAAGACTAATAGCCTTCTTCTGAGTCATCTCATAGAGCGAAAAGCATTTCAGCTTCATTATTATTATTATATTATTATTTTAACCAAGGGGTGAAGGGGCGTGAGAGCGGAACTCTGCCCCGAGGGCCGGAGAGTGTGCAGATTCAGCTCCTATCCATTGGCAGATTGTCTCTGTACTTACTGTCAACCTACTGTTTCCATCCTGCTCTGCCTCACAAGTTTAGAGTTTTTGTGGCTACTAATGACTTGCCCTGATTTCCAGCACATGGACATATCTCCCCTCCTTTTTAATAATTTTGCTGGTTTCAATTGGTGTAAAGATGGTAGGCAGGAAGAGAGAAGAGAAACATAATTTTTAGAATTAGAGAAAGGTTCAGATGACCATGCTGAACCATAAATCCACTTGGCAGGGACCAAGTGAAGTTGGGTGGTCTACTGGAATATTTCATAAACCTAGTTTGTAAAGAAGAACAGGAACTCCTCATCCTGTCTGCAGGCTGTGCACAGGTGGCACTGTGTACTTGGAAGACCTCAGCTTCACTCACCGTGTCTTCACCTTACTGTTCTTGATTTACAGAAGGATGTAGACAAGGAGTTCTATTTGTTTCCCACAGTATTCGATGAGAATGAGAGTTTACTCCTGGATGATAATATAAGGATGTTCACAACTGCCCCTGATCAGGTGGATAAGGAAGATGAAGATTTTCAGGAATCTAATAAGATGCACTGTAAGTACTGTGTTTCTCACTGAAGTACAGTGACCAAATCCATCAAGCTGTTTCGGTTCCGTGTATATTACACTTTCAATGGAGCCAAAATACAAATAGCTTTGCTTATTAATACTCAACATATGATTAAATAGGATAATGATAAAGATAGTATCATAAGTTGTTTAGAGATTCCAGAAATTTAACACACCCTCCAGGTGATTATTCTCAAATTTGAGAACTATTACGTTAGGCAATTTTCTCTTCCATGTCTCAATAATGACAGGCTAACTTTACTTCTCACTTAGTGCATAAAAAGGTATGATCTCTGCCCTCAGGACTGCCAGCCATGACGGCACATCAGACTTATCTGGGAACATCTGAAAACTGCTGGTGCCTGAAGATTTCTTAAAGGCTTTTTTTTTTTTTTTTGTCATCAATATAATTCTAAATTGCTGTTAGGGTTTAGGTGAGCTAATTGTTCAGAAGGCCCACCGGATGAATGGGCAACAATAAAAGTGACTGTACTAGCAGAAGAAAAAGGCACAACTCAGCCCATTAAATTGATGCTCTTTATTTTTGTTTTTTAGTATGGCTATAGTCACACTACGCACAGACTTCAGAGAACTTTTTTTTTTTTTGGTTATTTACTTTTGCATTTTGGAGACCTCACACTTATTATCTGCTGAAATAAGAGAAAATTTCAGCATACAATCTTCCCTATTACTCAAGATGAGTCAGAGAATTTTTCATCTAAAACACCATATTCCCAGTCGAAGATATCCAGGGAAAGCTTTTAATATTTATAGACCTAGGTGCTCACACACATGGCCACTTAATCAAGAATTGCCGACAGAATCTTGCTGTTCTACCCAGGGGAACAGTGAAGTAACCAAGGCACTAGGGACACTGGCACTGAAGCTTAGCAACCACAGTCAGCTCTGCACCGAGTCAGGCAGGGGCTGCTCCAAAATGCTGGGGACAGCAAGGACTTTCCTGGTGCATGAAGGATGATGGGAAGGCTTAAATGAGCCTTTTGAAACTTTAAAAAAAATTAAGTAGGCTTTGAAAAGTCAGGGAGATTGTCACATACTAACACCTAAAGTTAACTGTTTTCAAACTGTTACTTTCTAACTTTCATAGCCATGAATGGGTTCATGTATGGGAATCAGCCTGGTCTCAACATGTGCCAAGGAGATTCAGTCGTGTGGTACTTGTTCAGTGCTGGAAATGAGGCAGATCTACATGGGATATACTTCTCAGGAAACACGTATCTGTCAAGAGGAGAGAGAAGAGACACAGCAAACCTGTTCCCACAAACAAGTCTGACACTGTTCATGCAGCCTGACACGGAAGGTACTATTTCTCTAGAGGCAAGACAAGCCTCTGTTGGGTTGATCTGTGATTCTGGTTGGACTGGAATACATTGGGTAATAAGCTCACCCTCTCCCTAGCCTCCCAAGTGCCTTTCCTTTCCTTGAGAGGGTAGAATGGGGCCAGCATCATCTAAATTATACACCAGCCTGTTTCCATTTGTTGGAGGGTGAAGGAGGGACAGGAGTAAGAAGAGCATGGGCTGTGGTGCCCTCCGTCTCCTCGTAGAACTTTCAAGAAGCGCCCTTTTTAAATTATGAGTTTTGTTTTGATTCGAGACAGGGTCTCACTAGCCCAGGCTGGTCCTAAATACACTATATAGCCCGGGCTGGCATCAAACATGTTGCAACCATCCTGCCTCAGCCTCCCAAATGCTGGGATTAAGACAGTTCAGAAGGCAACTAGAAGGCAAAGACTTCTATAGCAGACTTCAAGGCCGGGCCTTTCATGCTGTCTCTGTAGCCTTGATGTAGCGCTGGCTGCTGAGCTGCTTACAACTGAGTATTCTATACTAGAGCTGTAGTCAGACAAACTCAGATTCATGTATAGGCCTGGTTCCAAATGAATAAACCAATCTAAACTAAAAAATGAAAAATTTAAACAAAATATAAAAATATGCTAATCTGTTTCAGGCTTTATTTGGTTCGTATGTGCCACTAAAACTTAAGATTTTGTGCCACTGTTCATTCATTTAACAAATATAAATCCAGTGAACCAAAGAGGTAAAATATCTTATTAAGCTGAAGTTCCAATAAGAGAAGGATAATAAGCAGTGTGTCCGTACACACGGGATGAAGATTCCCTCAGGAGGTGGTAGCCTACAAGAGACCTGACTAAAGCAAGAGCACACACACGTGGGTATCTGGAAAGAAGTGTTCTAGGCAGAGTAAACAGTGAGTGCAAAGATCCTGACACAAGCACACATATGACTTGTTCTCAGAACAGCAAAGAGACATACACGGCTGGGGCAGTAGGTGATGCGATCCCTAGGAAGCCAGATCACGGAGGCCGCAAAGCACTCAGGTGTTGATCCGGAGTAAGGTGGGCAGCCACACAGAGCACTAACAAGACTGGCACACTTCTCTAATCACTCCAGGGACTTTTGATGTTGAGTGCCTTACAACAGACCACTACAGAGGTGGCATGAAGCAAAAATACACGGTGAACAAATGCAAGCGACTGTCTGAGGATTTCCCCTACTACCGGGGAGAAAGGACCTACTACATCGCAGCAGTCGAGGTGGCATGGGATTACTCACCACGCCGGGAATTTGAAAAGGAGTTGCATCACTTACAAGGGCAAAAGTAAGCCTCCAGACTCTGATTCCCAACTTGTTTAGCTGAATTTTTAGGTTTCCCTAGCAGAGATTTATGCTAATGTTTAGAAAATGAAACTTTTACCAAGTGTAGGGTGCCCGCCTGTGATCTCAGTATGCTGAGGGGTCCAGGAGGGTTGATGACAAATTAGAGGTCAGCCTGGGCGATGCAGTGACCCAGCGACACACTGTCTCAAAATCAACATAAAAAGGGCTGGGGATGTAACTTAGGGTGAAAATCCTGGCTTAACACCCGGTATCACAAAAAATAAACAAATGAATGAAGTTTCATCTTAAGCAAAGACAACAAAACACGTCCTAAGCATCTGTCTTCACTCATTTCTGTCTCAATTTCCTCCACGCCTCTCTTGGCATTCTGCGGAGTGATTCATCTCACTTTCTTTCCTATTCAAGTGTCTTCTCACGTTCCTGTGTTCTTACCACTCATTTTCAACTTTTCTGGAACATGAGGTTCAAATTCTGAGGTGAAATATTTTCTTGACGAACCATCACTGGCTGCTTATTTTTTCTCCAAAATGTTACTTTTGGTGAATAATCGGCCACACAATGGTCCTAAAACTATTGTACATACAGTAATTTAAATGTGTGCCAAAAGTATTCTTTCCAAGAACTTACAGAAAAATATGTAAAAATATTTACATCATGTGTATCACAGAAAAGGAAAAAATAAATTCAGTATGAATAAATGTAATTAAAAGATGCGTACTGGGGCTGCAAAGACGCCATATATGGGAACCTACCTCCCCAGCACTTCCGGTTCACCATTCAGTACTTTCCCAAGCACCTTCCCCTCTATCCTGTCACTCACGTCACTCGGTGGACCTCACATACAAGTGGAGGACTGGGACCAGTTGGGGAGGGGCAAGACCAAGGAGCCCAGCATGGCTGCTGACCTAAATAGCCAGGCAGGTCACAGGTTAGTGACTGTGCCGGTAAGCGTGGCCGAGCGTGGTTTTTAGCATAAAGGAGGAAAAGGTTACTTCAGCGATTGAGATACACTGTGAATAAAAACTAGGAAAAGGGAAAGACTGAAGAAAAATGCCATTTCAGTTCCTGCCAATCAGACATAAGACATTAACCAGAAAACGTCATTGAATTTGGACTCACCACTTTACTTGACTATCTCCTATTAGGGGCAAAGAAACTGAGACTGCGATAGGCACAGGCAAGGGGTAGGTCACGCTGGCTAGTGGCCGGGTGAGGGCCAGGACTCAGGTGGCTTCACTCAGATGACCAGGAACATTATTAACCACACTTATCTATTGTTAAAGTCTATTTTTTTTCCTTGCTGGGATGGCAAATGATTAAGAACTACCATATGTACTCCAATGAAACTATGATTCTATTAAAAATTGAAAACAAAATTTAATTCCCATTTTTAAAACTAAAACATTTTTTTTTCTTAAGTGTTTCAAACGCATTTCTGGATAAGGAAGAATTTTACATAGGCTCAAAGTACAAGAAAGCTGTGTATCGGCAATATACCAGCAGCACGTTCAAAGTTCCAGTAGAAAGGAAAGCCGAAGAAGAACATCTGGGAATTCTAGGTAGGCCCACCTTTCCACCTCACCAGGCGTGGCCTGGTGGTGCACTGCCTCACGTGGCAACAGTCAATACTGGCCTGTACACTGCATTTTCTTGGTTAATACAGCATGGTTATTAAAAACAAAAAATTAGCTAGTTAGCAATAATGAGAAACCTAGCTAGGTGTGGTGATGCACGCCCAGAATTCTATCACTCTGGCAGGCTGAAGCAGGAGTACTGTAAGTTTGAACTCAGTCTTGTGGTTACTTAGCAACTGAGATCCTGCATCCAAATGGAAAATAAAAAAAGAACTGGGATATAGCTCACCGTGAAAGCCCTGAGCTCAGTCCCCAATACTGGAGAAGGCAGTGGGGATGGGGTGGGGAGGGCAGACACAGAGGCCCAGGTTACTAAGTAATATGGTTAATAAAATATGACTTGTTTCTGTCAGAAACAGTGTTATCCCAAGTAGTGATGAAACTGTATGTATCCAGGGTTTGTCAAACTGATGCCTATAGTTTTGAAGTTCACAGAAACTGCTTCTTAAAGAAATTCTTACCCAAATTCTCCATTACTGCACCCCAAAAAAACACATTTGCTTTTATAATTAGTACCTAAATATTTAATTGCCAGAAGAAATACACTGAGAAAAAATAAGGAAAATTAATACCATGCACAAGGCAAGAAGAACGCTGTCTCTGAGTTTTCAGGAAGTACTTTAAGACAGAATGTCTAACTTGACCAACAGTGGCCTTGAGAATTTTCTTGAAAAATATGAAGAGCAGGGGCCACTCTACCCCGGCCCCTCTGTTTCCATGCTTTCAGAGTTCTCCCGCGCCTGGTTATCTCAGCCCCTAGCGTAAAGCACTCAAGGGAAAATGGCATTATTGAGGATTAACAGAAATTTCATCCAATGAACACTGGCGAGGAGGCAGAACTGGGAGTGACGGTCCCATACTTTCAAATATGATACCAGGAGGTCTGGAATTCCAAACATGAGAGCAAATGCTGCAAGACAACTCCTGGCCAGTGAACAGCTCGCCCTGACTAGATCATTACCCCGCAGATTTTTGGCCAAAACCTCCCCTAGAATTGTAAGTAAGCAGTAACACCGTGGTTTCCAATCCTGCAGGGAGACATTTCCAGTGTTTCTATCCCAAACCCTCTAAGACCAAGAATAAATCCAAACTTGCAACAGCACAAAACCACAGGGAAGAAAAGAACTCCAGCCTTCATGCTGAGAAAGTTACCTGATCTTTGCCCTTATTATTAAGCTATACACTTCAATGGACAGGTAAATAACCCACTCTTCCTTTTCACTTTCACCAGGTCCACAAATTCATGCAGATGTTGGAGACAAAGTTAAAATTGTCTTTAAAAACATGGCATCCAGGCCCTACTCAATACATGCCCACGGAGTAAAGACAGAGAGCTCTACCGTTACTCCAACACTACCAGGTACTCATGGGGGGCATGCATGTGGCAGACCTCACAGAAGAGTTCTCTCCAGCCCTTCCAAAGGAGTGCGGCTTGAGGAAGTAAAGAGAAAGGCAGCAGTTGAGGGAACACGGGAGTGGTCTGGATGTTGGCAGAGGACAACAAATTCTCATACCAGTATAATCTAGCCAATTGGAGGGCACATGCCTGTAATCTGAGCACTCTGAGAGGCTGAAGAAAGAGAATCAAAATTTCAAGTCCACCCTAGGCAACTCAGTGACTTAAAAAAAATTAAAAAAGGCCACAGATGTAAGTCCGTGAAAAGCCTTGGGTTCCATCCTCAATACCACAATCCATCAAGCAATCAGCAAACCAATCCTGACACAACTATAAAGAATAAATGTAGAGGGTACTAAATATCTACAAATACTCCAGGAGTGAGGGGGATGCTCCTCCACGCTCAGAGAACACACCTCAAGGAGCACCCACTGTACTGTGTAGGGCTGTTTGAGTGTTATTCTCCCACAGTCAGTCCAAAGGGCCAGAGGCTGCCACTTGGAATTCTAAATCATTGGTATCTAGTCCCTTATCTGGCAAGTCTTAAGTACTCAACAAGTGTTTCTTCAATTAACAGAGTAAAAACTGTAGTGGATTATATACATAGTAAATTTTTTAAATAATAACTATATTTTTCTTCTAAGTTGATTTCTAAAAAAAAAATTCCCACCATTCAAGCAGTTCTCAAAAAATGTCAAATGAGAAAAAACATTATACTAAATCATTATACTAAATTTAATGGATGAAATTAATATCCCTGCCCTTGAGGGCCCCCATGCTATTCCAAGGGAGGTAAACACATCTGAGGAAAAAGAAATACCCAAGTCAATTAGCAGGCAACGCCATGGAAAAGTCTCAGCCGGGAGAAAGCAACAAGTGCTGCCTTGGGTGGGGCAGTTGGGGAGCTTCTTTTTGAGGAGATGATGCTGGTGAAGACACCTAACTGCCGAGAGGTAATGACACTAAGGTAACTGTGGGTTGAGAAGAATCAACATGGGAATAAGTCTGTTGTCAAAAGAACGGCAAAGAGACTAGAGGTCGGGGCGGAGAAAATAAAGAGCAGAATGTTGGCACATGGGAAGCAGGAACAACGGGGGCACTTATGGGACAGGTACGGCCTGGAGGCCGTGGGGAGAAGCGCTTCTAGTCATTGGACACGAGCAGAAGCAGAGAATCTGATGAACACCTCTTAAGAGACCATTCTGGCTGAAATGTGGATCAGTAAGTGACCTCATGGGCCAGGACAACATCAGTCAGGGAACTACTGCAAAATCTGAGTTTTAAAAAAAAGTCCACAAAAATTACCAACCCTTTGAAAAGGACAGAAGCAATTCAACTGATGAGAAGTGTCATATTTCAGTTCTATTTTAAAGGTGGTGCTAAAGGGACCTGCTGAAAACTGGGCACTAGGGAATAGTAGGGAAGAGAGGCACCAGAGGTGACTCTAAGGTTTAGGGAGCTGACCACTGGTGGAAGGGCAGGCTGGGAAGGGCAGCAGATCAGGAAATGTTATGTGCAACCCACTCCAAGAAGTTAAAGCAGAGGGGGAGACAGAAATATGTTTCGGTGGTGAACTGACAGTTAATATTCTCAGTGAGATTTTCTGCTTAAAGAATAAGGGCTTGAGGGAGAAGTGAAAAATCTACCCTGTCTCTTAAGATCATCCCTTGTGTCTTGACTCTTTATAGTCAAAGTCTGTCAGACTGGCACGCTGAGTCTGACAGCACTGCTTCTGCATGTAATGGTGAGGGCCACATAAATGGCATAGGCAGTGAGTATGGACATGACTGGTGAGTGGCATGGCTGTCAGTCAAGGTCTACGAGCAGTTTTACAAGAAACGCTGAAGTGACTCAGAGGTCCGATTGTGGAAGAGCCAGGAGCACAGGAGAAGAGGGTGAGGGTCTTGGCAAGGTAGAAGGATGTCAGAGTGTCACACCCAGGTAGTTATTACGTGACAGAGTAGTGGCAAAGCCGCACATGGCGTGACAGACCGAACTAAACTAGCCGGGGGGGGGGGTGACAAATCAGTGACACAGGAGACCCCGGGACCCACTGCTCCTCATCAGGAATCATGAGCTCACAGAAGAGGAGGGTGAGACAGGAGGAATGGAAACCATGGCAAAGCCAAGGAAATTCCACAGGATAGTTCCTACACGCACAGAGACAGAGAGGACCTGGAGGGGGTGCTGGCCACTGGGGGATGGCAAAAGTGTATTAGGAAAATACATTTCAAGCTTAGGAAAGATTAACCTGCAAAGTTTCTTCAAAATATAGTATTGGAATGGCCTCCTGGGAGTCTGTGGTACGGCAGTCATTCTTACAGCAGGTTAATTCATAGACGACACAAAGAAGTGACATACTGTAGCAATATCTTACTATTTATCTTAAAACTAAATTCTTAAAAAGAACTTTGAGTATTATAATCTAAAGAAGATACTAATTTCTAGTTCCTGGTCCCTGGTTATTAGTTGAATCTAAACCAAATGTAACTAGATATACTAACATTTGATTAATTTAGGTGAAACTAGAACTTACATATGGCAAATCCCAGAAAGATCCGGTGCTGGAAAAGAGGATATGGCTTGTATCCCATGGGCTTATTATTCAACTGTGGATCAAATTAAGGTAAATTTTAAATCATTTGTGCTTTGTGACAACTCCCAAAACAGACCACACTTGAAAGAAAATGTGTTTAGAATTTTCCTCTGCTCTAACTCCATGTTAAAATCCCAGGAAAATAAGCTGTGTTGTAATTTTCTTTAATTTTTGGTTCATTTTCAATATAGTTATGAAGAACTATGGCTGCTGATTATGGTAACAGAAATTATGTATCAGTCGACATGGCATTTCATTTCCCTTTCCATATAAAAATGTCAAGCTCAAAGAGCTGAGGTACATGATTTCAGTTATTATACCATAAAAAAAGCTCCACAGTCAATCAGACATGAAGGTGTTGTGTGATCAAGTATTTCAAAGCCAAAACTAACACTGAACCATACACTAAGACTATTAAACCTCTTTTCTGAGTTGTCATCTGTCTACACACAACCCCACTGGGCATCTCCAGCAGCAGTTACCATAGGGACTTAAGACTCAGAAACACTAAAATGCATACTGGGTATTCTACCTCATTCTGCATTTCCTGTTGCGATAAACAGTTCCTAAGTACCAAATCTAACTGATTTATTTAACCTACTTCCCCCTGCCTTTCCCAGAAAATTTACCTACTGGTATCTCAATGTATTTCTTGCCTCCATCCTCATGGTTCCAGATTCCTGAAAATCTGCCCTTCCTACTGCCATCCCTCAGTCACCCTCTCCAAGTCTCTTCTTACTTCGTCAGAATGACTGGACTGAAATGCACATGTTGCCCTTCTCTGTTTTTTCAGTGGCTACATATGACAAACAAGAGAAAATCTGAAACTCCCTAACGTGATGCGGCTCTAAGACCTTTAAAGCCTGATCTGTCATTACTAATACCAAACTCCTCCTAGGTTCAGGAGCCAACTTTGGTCTTTCTTGCTCACTTACACATTAAGTGACTCCATGGAAGCCAACAATTTTTATAGTTCCTACTGCATTTCTTTCATTCCTCCATTTTCTCTATTACACTGAGTTCTGCGAGAGCCAGGGCTTTTTCATTCATCCGTGGATTTAGTGACTAACACAGCGCCAGCTCAGCTCACTCAAGAATTCATGAGTTAATGACAGAAATAAAACAAATGAGCATTCTTTGTTTGGGGTTCTTTCATATCACAGCTCATTAGCTGAGTAATTTATGGCCTCTATATAACACATCCTCCTTCTGCATGTCCAACATTCTCAATAGAACCTTCTATTCACCACTATTCTATCTTCACTACAAGTTAAGCTGATGGCAGCATGCTGGGCTAAGCATATTACTTAAATGAGCCCTCCAGAAATCCTGAAGTCTGAAATCCTAATCTAGGTTTGTTACAAGGATGACTGAAGTTTTTGCTTGTTTTTAGGATCTCTACAGTGGATTGATTGGCCCACTGATTGTATGTCGGAAGCATTACATAAAAGTATTCAATCCTATAAAGAAACTGGAATTTTCTCTTCTGTTTTTAGTATTTGATGAGAATGAATCTTGGTACTTAGATGACAACATCAAAACCTATTCTGAGCATCCTGAGAAAGTAAACAAAGACAATGATGAATTCATAGAAAGTAACAAAATGCATGGTAAGAGAAAATATTCCAAAGCTTTTCTCTTCTTCTTTTGTTCTTGCAAATAAAATCTTGTTGGAGAGTATTCATTTGTTTCATTTTAAAGTGTTCTCATCATGTAAGATAGAACCCTATTCAAAACAAAATGTAGACTATGTTTAGAATCAATATTTCCTAATTCCAAAATCTCATTCCCTTTTAAATAAAACTACAAATAAGATTTAGGATTCTGGTACAAAAGAACTAGAAAAACAGGGTATGACATTAGTAACCTTACAATATCCGTGTCTCCATGTACAGTGAAATAAGTTTTATCAGGAAGATCTCTTTATTAACTCCATAACCATATTTCTGTGAACCATTATTGCTTCAAGATGTCCTGAAAGGTGACATAAGATCATGTGCTTTTTCCAGCTATTAATGGAAGAATGTTTGGGAACCTCCAAGGCCTCACAATGCATGTGGGGGACGAGGTCAACTGGTATCTGATGGGCATGGGCAATGAAGTGGACTTGCACACTGTTCATTTTCACGGCCACAGCTTTGGGTACAAGGTAAGAGCCATCCACGGCAGGCATTTTTGCTATACTTCAATGTGTCTTAAATCCCGAGAAAATATTCCCTTGGAGACATTTATAAAAAGTTGGACATTTCAGAGGTTAGAGAGCAGAGCAATTCCAAGCAATGCAGTAGCCTTTGTTACAACCTGGGCTCTTACTGGATCTGCAGCTTTGACTGGATTGTCATGGTGTCCCACTTACACTGCTGAGCCGAGAATTTGTGTGGAATTGCTAATAGAAAGGGAGAGCATGCTCATGGAATGACGAAACACAGAGCAGAGATCAGGACATGACTTTAGCATAACCCTTGCCCTGTCCGTTCTAGATGGTCTTAAATGGTCTGATGTAAGCAAGATCAGATAATTGTCAGATAATTGTCTAAAGGAACTCTATCATACCTCTATTCCCAACCCTGTGCTGATTTCACATAACGATCCTCTGAAAATGTTTTTCTTCAGTTAATGGAGAAAACTGAGCATGTACCCTACGGAAGTCTGCATTGAGTTTTACATAGGTGTACTATACTGTCAGAGAACTTCCAATTCTATCTCTATGGAAATACACTCAACTCCTGTCTCCAGCTGGGGCTCTGCTTACGATGCTTGTTGCTGGCTTCTCATTAGCCTCCTTTTCTGCTGTCTCTACTACCCTCCTTCCCCACAGTTTCAGACAAAACAGTCTAGGCTAAGTTCAGGCAAAAATGAGGTTAGAGCTGAAGTAGGGCTACAGCTTTGTGTAGCTCAAATGCTCTGAAAAGAGTGGCAAACCAGAGTCTCGGTGTAGCTCTGCCTGAGGGGCTACAGGACCCCTGCCATAGGAGTCCTGCCCAAGGAAGCCATCACATCACATCTTCCCCTTATACCTTTGTGGAGACCCACAGTGCTGAGGAGGCCGTAGAGGTGATGTGACTGCAAAGATCAGGACCACATATCTATTTGTATTAAACACAGACATAACAAGGGTCTCATTAAAAAAAAAAATTTACTCATTTCTCTAATATTCCTAGGCTGGGCGATGCATGATTATTTGGGTGAATTCTTATAAATATTACATAATATCTGTCATTTTTCTCATTAAGCACAGGGGCATTCATAGCTCGGATGTCTTTGACATTTTCCCTGGAACATATCAAACCCTAGAAATGTTTCCAAAAACACCAGGAATCTGGTTACTCCACTGCCATGTGACTGACCACATTCACGCCGGGATGGAAACTACATACACCGTGCTGCCAAATGAAGGTAATCTACAGCTAGTAATTCTAGAAGTCATGTATGATGAACATAGTGCAGGTGTCCATGCTGCCCACATACCTACCTCAGTATAAAGCACGTGGGAGTCTGCTGCTCTCATGTTCTCCTCCCACCTCCAAACAGAGATTACTGATGCTTAGTGGTACGGGATTCTGTTCACTTCCTGACAGCCAGCCGGTAGTGATCAGAGCACCAGCAGCCTCTGAGCTACTAGGAACTGACACTAACCTGATGGCAGTTTTGCAACTAATGGTGATAGAAGAAAGCAGCCACATAGGAAAAGTGTACATCAACTCTTAGTCTTAGAAAAATTTCTGCCTGCCATGACAAAGACAAGGCAGCACATGAGGACAGAATGGAATCTTCTGATATCACACACCAAGCAAAAATTATCTTCACACAAAAAAAAAAAATCAGAAAAGAATGGTGGATATCACGTTGCAATTAAGGTAGTATTTCTTTTCCCTACTGGGAGTATATGAAGACCTCCTTTGACAAATGTCAACAGTGTATTTTTAGGTCATGACTTTTCTCTGACAGTTAAATAACCTTTTGGATGCAGAGTAGCACCACATAAAGCAGGTGGTGGTGGTGCTCTCCTGTAATGCCAGACTCAGGAGGCTGAGGCAGGAGGGCTGTTGTCAGGCCAATGCTGAGTTCAGGACCAGACTGGGCTACAGAGCAAGACTCTATCTCAAACAATAATAATAATAATAAAATAAAGAATAAAAGCTTGCTTTGCTTTACCAGCAAGGACTGCACATTTATACATCTAGCTAAGTACCCAAATCTAATACTCTGGTGAATATTTAATGACATCAATTCAATTAAGTGGAACTACTAAAATTTTAGACATAATTTCAGACTTACAGAAGTACTGCAAAAGTAGAACAACAAAAAATCCTTACACACTTTGTGAAGATTGTCCAAACATTGATGTTTTATCTAGCCACAGCTGAGCTCTCACTCTCCGCCCGACCTAAACCTTTCTTGATCTCTTTAGTACAAACACAGTCGTGCCTGTGGATCTAAATATACATGCCCATAGTTCCCAGAAACAACATTCTAGTGGATAACCGCAATATAGGTATCAAAATCAAACTGATTAAAACTACTTATTTTTCTCAGATTTTACCAATCATCCTAAATAAAGATCCTAAAGCAAAGGAAACTCCAGATCAGGCCCTACATCCTGGCATTCTCTTAGGTCTCACCAACCCTTGAACAGTTTCTCCATCTCTGTTTTTATCACTTCGACATCTTTAAAGAATTCAGGGTGGTCATTTTGTAGAATATCTTTCAATTTGGGTTTTCTCACGATTAGATCCAGGTTATCATTTTAGGCAAGACCATCACAGAAATGATGTGTTTTTCTCTTTGCCCTATGTCAGGATGCCCAGGATACTAATTTATTACATCACTGGTTAGGTCTGAGCTTTTAGCAAAGTTAATAACTGCGAGGTTTTTCCACTCTAAATATACTATTTATTTCCTTGTAATTAATAAAAATCTTGTAGGAAGGAAAATGATTTCTCATTAAAGCAGTACCAGAGAGATTTTATATGTTTAAATATGAAAAGTAGAAAAGTATCAATAAATTAAGAATGATCAAACAATATTTTAGAAATTAGAATGCATTTAATGCACAATTTGCTAAACTTTTTATCCACATAAAGTATATTAGTTTAAATAATGGTCTTAAAATTTCTTTTTCTATAGAGGCCAAATCTGGACGAAACTGATGATAAGTGGGGAAAAAGATAAAATAATGATTCCTACCAAGTGTATGACAGTGCCAAACAGAGCATTTCTTTTGGAATGGCTATAAAGATTAAAACAAAGACTGGAAACACACAACTCTGGGCATTTGTAGGGGAAACGTTGTTGCCTGGTTGCACTTGGAAAGAGCAACAGACTATTTTGATACGTGAATGAATGACATTTGCACACTAGGGAACAGAATCGATCCACGAAAGCCTCTCATATTACTACTATTAGGGTTCTACAAAAAGGAATTTTAAAAGAAGCTTATGACCAAATGTTGCTCTTGGTAGTCCTCAAAGGATCACTGTTACATTTCATCAGAATGTCTCCAATCATTACGTTTCCATCAATCCCCTTAGCGTGCTACTGACATCACTCCTAATGAACAAGAAAGAGAGTATGGGGTGCAGGGTGTGGAGGAAAGAAGTAAAAAATAAATCAACATGATGCTAATCTGAGTTCTGGTGAATCTCTGAAAACATGCTCAAATGAATCTTAGCTAAAAATGGAGAGTTGAAAAATGCCTATATTAAATGCTGACAAAAATTAAAGTAACTTAATAAACTAAGAACTTGCCATGAGGAGAAAGACTTCAAAGTACACTTGTGCCACATATCATCAGGCAGGGAGAAGTTTTGCTCAGCCTTAACTGGATTCAACTGGCACTAGGACTGAGCTGAACATGGACTCAAAAATTTTTAATAAGAGGCTAAAAAAAGAATGTTGTGAATATCACGATATAGCTCTTTATTTTCATGTGTACTCTAGCTTAAAGACTAAGGGTGCATATCAGCACAAACAGGCAACAAGGCTTAGGGGTGACAAACACATCACCACCTCACGTTAATAGCCACACAAGAGAGCTTTATGAACATCTACTTCACATAATTCAGTGACAAGCACATATGAGTTTTAAAAATAACAAATAAAGTTTGAAATCTTTTACTTTTGCAAAACATTTACATCTTTTTCAAAGAAATTTTTTTTTTTAAAGTAACCTATTAGAGAATTTGGGAAGATCAGCTAGGTAAAATTCTGGACGACTAGAAAGACACTCAAGCACTCAGAGAACGGCCCTTAGTGCTCCTGGATGAAAAGACTCTTACGTCTCCAGCACTACTGGGTCAGTGCTGTTCCAGGGAATAAAAGTCTGTATCTACCTTTAAAAAATACATGGCATCAGCCACGCCCAGGAACACAGGCCTGCAACCCTACCACTATGGAAAGAGGAGGCAAGAGGCTTACCAACATGAGCTGAGTCTGGGCAACTCAGCAACTTAATGAGACCCCATCTCAAAACTGAAAGTAAAAATGAGCTGGGGATGTAAGTCAGTGTGAAGTCCCTGGGTTTCATCCTCATTACTGGTTTAAAAAAAAAAAAAAAAAAGCTTCTTTGGAAAAAAAAATCTTCTATTCTGAAGCTTTTCCACATTTTGGACAATTAAGGAGATTCAGATAATAAATTAAGGAATCAAAAACTGTTAATATATATATATATATATGATCAATACCCAAAAAAATCATTTGCTTGTATTTTTACATGGGTTGAGCTTTTAAAAATTCAGTCTCATATGATATTGTGTTTTTCAAATTATACTTTCACATCAGTGATTTCTTTTGACTACAGAAGAGTAGATAAGGCAAGAAAAATGCTGCAGTGCCATCTTCCGGGAGAACACTTAAGAAATCCCTTAATTCTAGGTCCACAGCAAGAACTGACAGCGTTTCTGTGGGAAAGAAAACCTGAATTAGAAAATCAGTGTTGAAAGTTTATCTTTCATCCAGCTTCCCTTTTATTCAGCCAATTAAAAGCTAGTTCAGATAACAGAATGCTATTACTACTAAGAAACAACCTCTTAAATTCACAGATCATAATTTTTTTAACAACTTTAATCTTTTCGAGAATCCTGAGCAGTTTATTTTGTTACACTAGATTTACTATGTCATTGTTAAATTACAACATTATTTTCAATACACTCCCACTATTTCTAAAGCAAAATGCAAACATCTGAGAAGAGTTTTAATGGTAGACCTACACTGAGGCTAAGACATAAAACATCTTTTAGGTCATGATCAGTTCCTTTCTATCAGATGTTCATGTTACTGATAAGGACAAATCCATTTTCATGACCACTTACCTTTTTTTCTTATCTGCAAACTAAAGTGCTCTAGTGAACATTTTCAACATGAAGAAATGTGCGAAGATAATTACGTAATTCCCTGACACACGCTGCCTCTTTTAGGAAGAGATGTTTGACACCGAAGAGTGACATTCCCCATCACCATCCACTTGCTCCCACAAGTCCCTTTTTACATTAGTGCCATTTTTGTGGTCCTTGCATGCCTACCACTTACTCTACTTGCAGACAATGAAGTACAAAACCCACCAATAATACTAAGCCCCATAATGGCCCTAAGTCACCCTTACAGAGGAATGAGCTGCTTTTGTTTCTGAAAAGTTACTGAATGAAGCAGCTGTAACATGAGGATGACTCTTAACTCTGGAACTAGACAGACCTGGGAGGTGATCTAGACTTTCCAGCCTACTAGCAGAGTGACTTTTAAGAAAGTCAAACTTTCAAATCCCAGTTTCCTTAATCTAGAATATACTGGTACAGCTGCTAGCTTCTAGACTTCCTGTGAAAATTAAGATGAATTACAATGCACATCTGACATGTAAGAGGAATCTTAAAAACAGCAACTGTTACAACTTATAAAACCTCATGAAAACAAAAGTGAATTATTAATATTTTTCGTTAAAGCCAGTTTACTTGCCTAAATCGGGACATTTAATATCCTAGATACAATAAATTGGCTTTGAGGGCTGTGATGGTACTTACAGAGGTACAGAAAGCTCACCACTGCCTAATTCTTTTCTCCCACCACTGAAGGCTAGTAGAGGTTGGAACTCCTAGAAATAGATCAACGCCTTAAATCTGCAGAATATATTAAAAGTTCAAATAGCGCTGTTGTGCATAACTTACTTAATTTCTTCTTTTGAGGGTTTTATTTAATCTAGGCCCCATTCCAAAGAGAATACACAAAGAGGTTACATCCTCAGTTTACATCTAGGTAAACTGAGGCTAAGAAAAGATTAAAATAATCTTGTGCTACTACTCACTTACCAGCTTCTCAATCCTACAAGTTAATCAGGAATGATCTATAAAATAAATATGCATGCTTGAAATTATCCAGCATGTCTGAAAAGTATTCATCAAATGTTGAAAATAGTTATTTCTGGCTGGTGGGATTTTAAATGATTTTTAATATATTATTTGGCCAATGTACTACATTACTAGAAAAAATTTTAAGCACAGTTCATTGTTATATGAACAGGAACAAGCCAGACATGGTGGTGCACACAATAATCCTAGCACTCTGGGAGGCTGAGGCAGGAAGGAGCCTAAATCCTGGGCAACCAGTGGCTTAAGCAAGACTTTGTCCTGAAATTAAAAATAAAATAAGGACTACATGGACTGACCATGTAGTTCAATGTGAAGACCCTGGATTCATCTCCTAATACCAAAACGACAAAACAAACAAACAAACCAACAATCAGTAATCAATACTTCCTTAAATAAGCCATCTGCTGGCCTCAGTTCCTTTTTCTTTCTTTCTTTCTTTTTTTTTTTTTTTTTCTTGAGACAGGCTTTCGCTCTGTATTCCAGGCTGGTCCTGAACTCACTATGGAGCCAAGCCAGTCTTGCATCATCCTGCCTCAGCCTCCTAAGTGCTGGGATTACAAGCACATGCCACCATGCCCAGCTTATGTACTGATGGAGAATCAAATTCAGGGTCTTGCACTTGCTAGGCAAGTGCTCTACCTACCAAGCTATTCCTCCAGGCCCCAGCACTAGTTTCAACGGCTCTGAGGACAGTGGTTCTTAGCTAAGACAATTTTGTCTTTTAACAATATCTGGGAGCACTTCTGTTTGACACAACTTGGGCAGTGCTGCTGGCATCCAGCAAGTAGAGGTCAGAAGATGTTGTTTAGCATACTGTAACAGCCAGGGAACCCCACAAACTCATAAATTATTTTCTGGGGACATAGCTCAGTGATTAGAACTCTTGCCTAGGAAACCTGAGGCCCTGGGTTCAATCCCCCATCACCACATAATAGCTGAGCATGGTGGTACATGCCCATAATTTCAGCACTTGGGAGGCTGAGGCAGGAGAATTGCCATGATATCTAGGCTACTCTGGGCTACACAGTGAGTTCAGAACCAGCACAGACTACTAAGTGTGACCCTGTCTGAAAAACAAAAACAGAACTAAACAAAACATTCTGAAGCTTCTGATTACACCCCAAACCTGGTTAAAATTGCCAAGTTTGAAACATGCTGCATTATTAAAAGCCAGAAGAAATTCAAGCTCCTAAACATCTCAATTGTCCCTGACTTCCATCTCCACCTTGCCCTCTTGCAATTTTGCCCAACATTTTATTCGAGATTTAGTCCTGAACTTCTCATTAGTTCAAGGATATTAAACATCTGGCTGGTTTCAGATATTTTAGTAAGTGGAAGAACTGCATCCCAGTTTCAATTCTCCATACTCCCATCCTGGGCTATTCTCAGTACCACAGAGAAGACCTCTGAGAAGAGGAACTGAAGCTCTGTAGGTATCGCCCCTTTCAATCAATGAGCAGCCACAAGAGAAGCAAGGAGCAGGGCATGAATAAAAAGAGAATTTGGGATGTAGCTCAATGCAAAGGCCTGTGTTCAATCCTTAGAAGCCAAACTAAACTAAACCAAGAGCTACAGAATGTTTACCATGGGAGATGCACATTACTGGTGAGGAGGGTGTGCTATGAAAAACAGAAAGCTGTGCCAGCTCTTGAGCTATTAAAGTCTAATGAAGGTCAATAATACGCAGCACTTAATACCATTAGCCCCTTCTCCTCCCCCCGACACACACACACACACACACACACACACACACACACACGTGTGCACAAACAAATATATTTTGAAGGTTAAGAAAAAGTGATACATTTGGAGGAACGTTTATGGGTAAGTCAGTGAAAAGAGAGCACACAGGTGTGGATGGGGATCAGAAAAGGATGAAGAACCTACTGACTGGGTAAGGATGCTGCTAAAGTGTGAAGATCTGAGATATCTGCAATGGAAAGTGACCCATCAGCATAATCAGTCAGTGATAAACTGTGTGAGAAATCTGATGCGCAGGACAAAGCACACACATACTTGCTACTTACATCTTCTGAAAACCAAAGTGCCTGCAAATGACCAAGACACAACTGATGGAAATCGCCTCTGCCTCTTCCCCATCACAAATATAACGTTTAAGTAAGTGCAATACAGAACATCCAGTGACTACTGTTTCTGCCTAACATTTAAAACTTTAATTACCTCAGTTAAAAAAAACAATTCTATGCTCTCAATTTCTAATATCAATGTAAATCTGCCCTTTGTCATCAGACTAACAATTAATTCATAATATTAACCTGCAACAATACTGAAAATTAAAATCTATCAAGAGTGAATATCTACCCAGATTAATAAAGGATTACAAATTATTAAAATTCAAATAACTACCATTGCTATAAAAACTATACAGCTTTTTAAATCCTTAAAGAACTTGTTATTTTTCAAGTTACATTATTTAATAGTCATAATCTTAGTGACTTCCTACATGAAATAAATTAAGCACCAAGATCATTAATAAAAAATGCAACTATTTTTAATAGCTACATGCTTTTCTAAAATACTGAAGTTAGGAGTTTCTATGACTTACAATTTGTTGAGTGTTTGAAAAGATTATCAATTTTTGGACTAGGAAAGATAAATCTTTAAATGTAATTGAGCACTATACGAATGCTGAAAATAAGCTTTACACCTTTGTAAATTCTTTTTATTCCACCTGAGAATCACATTAAAAAATTAACAGAAAGCAATGATCCAGGAAGTATAAAATTTATAATAAAATTTATATTTTAAAAAACTAATTTTACCTTTCAATGATGACAGGTAAAGTTGGTATTTCTCTCCACCATGCTTTATTCTTTGACAAAGTTCAGGGAGCAATTTTTTCCACCACAGAGTCTGTCTTATAAAATAAATAAATGAATTTTATTTGGGTGCACTGTATACTCAAATTTCCAATAAAAATAAGCAGACTTACATTCTAACAGATCAGCAGCCAATATTCTGCTTCAACTGAAATTAGTTAAGGCTATACCCTGAAATGCACATAGGCACATGCTAGTTTCAAGAAGAAACCTAAGGTATGTCCCACTGTCATGTCTTAGGTGGCAAGAAAGAAGGAACAGAAAACGTTAATAAGACTTTAAAGACTACACAGCACAGAAAATGGTCTTCCCTCATATGTCAGGTTTCCCAAGTCTTCAGGTTATCACCTATTTCATCTCCAAATAAAAGATACTTTCAAGAGTGTAACATATCATCACTACGTATCTTAGTAGCATTAACGGAATTCAAAGTGTAATACTAAGAATACTTGAGGTGTGGTTGAATAATGAAGCTTAATTTTTAAAAAGTTGCAGTAAAAGACTCACTGGCATCAATCCCCCTTGCTTTGAATACACTTATCCCACCATTCTTGCCACTTTGCTTTTCCATCAGTCTGTCCTATCATGGTTGCCTTGATGTCTTTAAATCCATTCACACCCTAATGTTGTTACCAGCCCACCATTCTGCTGAGTGGCACTCAGTAGCAGCAATTATCTTAAGTTTTGATCAGACCTCATAGAGACTCTCAAGACACATGATTGCCAGGACTGTTTCCGAAAGTGCCAAGAACAACAGTATTAAGCGTGTCTGAAGCAAAGGGGAGTATTCTGAGAGGGATTAACAGTGAACATAAACATTCCCCATAGCTTCTGACCACCCCTTGTACATTCAGTGACCCCACACTCGCTGTAAAGGAGGACTGGCATAAACTGACCCCATTTTGTAAACGAGGCAAGAACACAGTCAAGTCTCACTGTCCTGATGCAGACAGAAAACCCTAATCCAAAAGGCGTACCCGGTTCTCTTCTTTCAGCTCGTGACTGGCATACGGGATGACCGCCTCTGGGCATCTCTGTAAGAGTGTGTCAATGCACTGCTCATATTCTTTCAAGCGTGTCTGGCACAGAACATGAACACTGAGGCCAGCGACAGTGTCCTCGGAAAGTGGCTCCAGGAACGGAATGATGGAAGCGGTGTCAAATGAAGGGCCACAGAGAAGAGACTAGGAACAGGAAAGGGAAATGCAGGGAATGAGGATTCCAAAAAACTGAAAGGTGGTACACAGCATAGGTGTTTTCAAATAGGTGTTCTCCAAATGTCAGAGAAGAAAATATACAATTTTACAACATATTAACATATTTAGTAAATCTAAAAGGACAGAGTATTAATCTGTATATCTTTGATATAAAGAAATAATGATCTGTTCAATAGAAAAATACCATTTAAAAATAACATTTCATTATCTTCTTTGGATGGACTGCAGATTAAAACTAATGGGGATTCTTTAGGACTCTCTGAAGGAAATATTCAACATATGGTCAAAGATTTTTGTTCTACATTTAGCACAAGTATCAGTAATACTGAAATATCAGAAGTAATCTAAATGTCCAACAATAAAAATGAGTTAAATACATGGTGTTACAAGCAAATGATAGCACACATAACATGGAGCCACCAGAGTTATGCTCTCAACACTACAGTTAAGGAGAAATTACTCATAACAAAATAAGTACAAAATATAGAACAAATTATATTCACAACATAGCCACCTCTACAAAGTCCATAAATACACACACACACACACACACACACACACACACACACACACACATGAACATACAGAAATACCTCTGGAAGAGGTCTGCCATTTCAAATAGGAATTAGATAGCTCTTTATATAAAGGACAAAGCCTACTTACTGTTTTCTTTTCACATTTCCCAATATTTTATAAATTTTCTATAATAAGCATGTTCTACATATACACATGTATTTTTAAAAGCTATTACAAAGAACCTGTTTATTTGTATCAGCTGAACAAAGAGCAGATATTATTTCAGCATGCAAAATTTTATTAATATTTTATTTTAAATTGTATGTCATCTTTTTGACTCTATCATCAAATAATTTCCATTTCCTCTAGGAGGTAATCAGCCCTATCTTGATCATTTTCCCTCTCTCTACCTTTTTGCTACAGCATCTTCTCAGACTTACAGGAGGATGTTGAACATGAACTATCTTTTCACTATCACCATGATTATTTTACTCCAAATATGCACCAAAGAATGACCAGAAAAATAAGGTTGGTATCTGTTCTTTCAGCATTTTAAGTAATTATTCATATGACTAACTGCCTGATGATAAGATGGTAAAGATGAAGTAAAGTGGTCATCTACTATAGTATCTCCCAACACAGAAGAAAAACAGAGATAATTTCTATATTCAATCCTTGTTTAACTGAAGTAACGAATGAGGCAGGAAGTTGTGAACAAGGCAAGGGCATGAAATCACAGTAAGAATGAAATTAGTCAGTACTTAGTACAAAATGAATTACTTAAGAACTTTTACTTAGTTTTACCCATATAGTATTTTTTTCCAAGACAGGTCTCGCTCTATAGCCCAGGCTGGTCCTGAACTCATTATGGAGCCCAGGCTGGCCTTGGACTAGTGGTAGTCCTCTTGCCTCGGCCTCCAGTGTGCTGGGATTACGAGTGTGCATCACCATGCCTAGCTTATTTGGTGCTGGGGAACTGAACCCAGGGTCTTGAGCTTGCAAGGCAAGCACCTAACCACTGCGCTATTCCTCCAGCTACTATCCATATAATTTTTTAAAGTTAGAAAATGAGTATGATGGATAAGAAACAAAAAATAGTAAGTACATACACCACTGGATAAAAAATGGCCCTAAGATTATATTATTTTTACAAATACGGTTAACACTGCCCACTTCTTCAAGTGCTCCATTTTCTTCTGCACTTGCGGGCTTGATAGTGAGAGGTTGTTCTGTCTTCTCCTCTGGTATAGTCACAATGGCAGCTTTAAGGAAAGGTAGTTGGTAAGGTGGGAATCACGATCATCTTGGCAAAGAGCAGGACATTTACTAGTCATGGCATCCTTCCAAGTAGTGGCTTTTTGACTATTTGACATACAGGTGATTTACAGATGTTAATCTTAACATTGCATAAATATACTCTTAAATGATTGAAGAAAATGAATTCATATCAAATCTGTATGTAGGGAGTTTTGCAAAAGCTCTCCAGGTGGTTGTGAACCTATAGTCTAAGTAAGAACCAATGACATCTGGCTGCTTCTTAATGGTTATTTTCTTCCTCATGACTATGTCTAACTGACTCAGGTAATAAGGAAAGTGCTACAATGAGTAGAAGGACACAGAAAAGCTCAGACATTTCTAGAAAGGGTTATAAATAATTAGAAAAAGAATTTAGAAAAATTTAGACATTTCTAGCCTTTTTAAATACAACTAGAAATTGAACTTAGGGCCTTAACAACGACTTACATCTCTAGCCCTTTTATTTTTATTTTTTATTTTGAGACAAATTCTCATTACGTTGCTCAGGTAGTGATGCTCTTGTTTCAGCCTCCCAGAGTGCTGAGATTATAGGCGTGTCAGCAACTTTTCTTTCAACAGCAAAAAACCTTCAAGAAGAATGTAATCTTTATAAACACTAAAATATATTTCTAAAGACCACGAAATCGTACTTTTTTCCTACAAAACAAACAATGGTGGTTGGCTTGATTTATAGGTCTACCCTGTGTTGTTTCCTCTCAGCTCTCCTAAAAAAATTACACCAATAAAGTCACCTCTACATACTTGCCACACATTGATTTCATATTAATTTTTTTTCAAGCGCATCCTGAAAATGAGGACAGCAATTACTTAATTTAGTGCAGCCAGCACCAGCCACATACTTCAATGAGACCAGCCTCTAAGATCAGATGACACACCCATCAGCAATTCTGGGCACTGAAGCAAGTCTTGCCAAAGTTCCAGTGTCTACCTTACTAGACTCCCCCCCCCCCCCAATATCAAAATGATACACTTGAGATTAACAGAAAGCTTTATGTTTTACCAATTTAAATCTTATACTCTACAGTAATATTCATACTAAAATAAAAACATTTTTATTTACCTGTAATTTTGAAAGGTCTTCTGTGTAATTTTTTTCAGCTAAGGAATCAGATGATGATAAAATAGGAACCCATGGATAGATTAAGCCATAGTGACTACAGGTATTTATCTAAAACATAAAAAGAATTTATCATTAAAGTAAAACGAGAACAAAACTCTCCTTTCCTGTTCAAGAAGACGTACACAGTTCTCTGCTATGCCACAGAAGCAGATACCCACTGTATTTTAGAATGTACAACCCTGGACTACATCTGGATTTGGCCTTGTTTCCACACCAAATAACCTACACTATATATTTCCTTACATTTTAAATTTTAAAATATTCCAAAGAAGTACTTTTTAACAAAAACAGCAATATTGTTTTGAAAGTTAATTATACCCAAAAATACTTAATAGCAATGCCAGAAATATTCTTATTTATACTACTTCACCTGGAAGGCAAAATGTCTTCCAAAAATTCTCAAGATAATTTCCATTCTTATCCCCTTATTCAAGAAGTTGGTGGTCTTTTTAGTTAGACCATGTCAGCCATGGCATCCATGGGAGCAAAGGTGCTCGAACAGAAATGGGAGAAAGATGGGTAGAAAAAGAGGCTGAGGCAGCGAGAATGCTGCCCAACTGCTCCTCTGCAGGCAGCTGGCAGGAAGTGGGTGGCAGGAAGGCATCCTCCCCTCAGAGGCCTTCTGAGGCTCATCTCCTACCAGGAGGGTGGCAGCACCTCTTCTCTCACATTTTACCAATGATCCTCTGCTGAGGAAGTACAGACTTGGTGGTGATCTGGGGAAGCCCCCTCACACATGCTTAAACTACTGATATATTACAAATTAAAAAAAAAAAACATAGAACAAAAACAGTGTAGGCATTCTTCATAACACGGAAGTATTTAAAATGTGGGCTACTTCAGCCATAGCTAAATTTTAAGTGAATTTTTAACCCCTGCTTAAATAAGGTATCTGGAAAAAGAAAATTAGGTTCCATTCCACAACATTAAAAACAAGAAAGTAGACTACTACCCTGCACAAGGTCTGAGGTGAAATTGACGCGCGTTCCATTATCTTACCAGATCCTCTGCTGTTCGCAATGGTGTGGTGTCAGGAGGCTGCCTCTTGGACAATCTCCAGATATACTGTGACGTGAGCTTGAAACAGAGTTCCTCAGGTACCACATCTGGGAGACAAGACACCAGCTGAGCTTCCCAGAGGTCTACCAAGAGCTGAGGAATCGTATCTTCATCCTTACCACAGAGTACCTTGAAAAGAGCGAAACAAGCCTGTGTCCCAGAAAAGTACAGCACTGCTCAAGTTACAGCTGGGCTGACTGCTACACGCTCCCATGAGCGACGCAAGTAATGCTTTAGCACTGTAGCCGCAGCAGACTGAGACACTTTTCACAAAAAACAGACTCCAGGTTGCATGAATGGAGTTTTTCCATAAATGTTCTTCTAATTTGTACTTTCACTTCTCTTACTCTGCTCCTCATCCTCTACTCATTTTTATCAAGTTATCCAGGGAAAATTACTTTATTAATGTGACAAACCTTAAAGAAAGAATCTGCTTCTTCAATTCCAATTTTACTGTTCTTCTGCAAGCCCAGTACTGCAGCCACAAGCAATCCAGGCTGAGACTCCTTCAAGTGAACTGCAAGCTCTGTTGGAACAATCCGTCCCTTCCTTTGCTGAATTAACAGGCGAGGTTCCAGTATGAAGCCACATACCAACTTCATCTTCACACAGAAAAGATATTTAGGAACAAAGGGCACACTGCATTCAGGTTATCCATCTTGTGAAGACATCTGGTACATCTGGGACTCAGGGTTAAGCTTTTAAGAGTTTAACTGAATCACAAATTTTTTTTCAACTATAAAGACTAGCTCACATCCCAAACAAGACATCATTAAAGGTCCTGTAGAAATTAATAATACCTAACTAAACGGCAGGATATTAAAATTTTACAGAGCACTTATAGATAGCTTTACCCAATTAAAAAAAAAAGTTTTCAAAATGGAAAGATAATTAAATTTTTATAATTCCACTCTTCAAATCAGAGGATGCCCTTATGTTCACTTTTTACTCTTTATCATAACAAGGTATCATTTGTACAATGATAAAGCGCTGCAGTTATTCTGGTGTTAAAAAACACAGTCATACTGTGAGCATTTGACCACATTCAGGCAACTAAAACAACAGTGTTAGTTACGCTAGGCACAGGCTCTGAATGCAGGTCCTACCACTCACCAACTGTCTGATCATGGACAAATTATAAGATCTCTGTGTTTCAGCTTCTTGGTCTGAGTAACAGCTGTAAGGGCATCCACCTCATACCATTACTATTAAGAGTTAAAGAAGATAAGGTATGAAGGGGCCCAGAATAGGCCTGGGACATAATAAAAGGTCAAATAATATTATTTCTAATTTTCTTCCCTGAAATAATTAGCATCTCTGGCTCTTATCCTTAAATGACCATTCTTCCTCTGATACACCATTTAAATGTCAAGCAGTCTTTCATAAACTCATCTACAATTTTCCCAAGGGAAGGCTATTTTTACATCCATAAGACTTCTAAGGCTTACTGCAGTTAACATCCCTTTCTTATACTTAAATACACATCATTCTGTTCTCTGTTCTGTGAATACACTATATTTTCCATGCCAGGTCGGACTGTTGGATCTGGACAGAGCCTGGAAACTCTTCAGTACCACCTACAGTGACACTAAGCTGAAATGTCTTTGAATATCCACTGCTATCATTTGTCAGTGTTAATTCATTTACCACACCCTAAGTCCTTTTTTGGATTGCTTCTTCTCTAATATGAGAACGTACACTCTCTATTATAACTAAGAAAATATGAGCTATAGAGGAGACAAAGCAAACTAACCACTTCAGGACCACTACCAACTCTTTCTATCTGCTATTAACACTGGGCAAGGCCCCTTACCTCTGGATGGATTTTCATTTCATTTCTGTGCAGGTCAATATCTCCCATTTTCAGAGCCAGTGCTGCCTTGACCAATGTCACTAAGACTGAGGAAAATCCACAAGTATCCAGCTTCCTTAGATGGCTCAAGGCAGTCAAAGGATTGATATTCTTCATAGAAGGACTACAGAGAATATGAGGCAATTGTTTTGGCTCAGCCGCGTGAAACATCTGAACCACCTTTGCTGCTAATTCCTTTAATGAGTGTGAACAATGATTAAAAAAAAAAGTCAGTTAGCCAAGACAAATCAGAATTGGCACATTGTGTGTGTGTATCTATATCTATATCTATATCTATGTCTATAGATACACATACATATATATACATATACATAGAAACAGAAAGATATAAAAACACTGAATAAAAATATAGTATATTTTGATTAAAAGAGTTGATATAAACACAAGGATGATCTGAAATAACCTAAAATGATCTCTTTGTTGATTGACAATGAAGAAAAAGCAGTGAAAAAATGCAGTCACACCAGGCTTTGACTAACATCTTAAGAGAAATTCAGAATAAATACTTTACTAAATTACATTTAAAAGTCTAAAACAAAAAAACTAAAATTAGTTCAAAGTATACTCAATAATCTATATGATAAAATTGAATTTCTCTCAAAAACCTCAAAACATTTGACACAACAACTTCCAACTATATTTCAAATACACAAAGCACTAAGAATATTCCTTGGTAATGTTTTAAGATCCTGCAATCACAGTTTTCTGAGGGACATTCTGGACACTAAGAGAAAGGGGCAAGCAGAGCTGTGGGAAGGGCTGCACATGAGAAGGAAGACAAGGCCACCTTCCATGTCATCCTAAAAGGCAAGCTACTTTTTTGGGGTAGGTTTCTTAACCACTACAGACTATATCTGACTGTCTATTGAATGAGGAATGCTGGAGGAACAGTATAAATAGGAATAGTTAAAGCACTAGCCTAGCAAGCACAAGACCCTGAGTTCAATTCTCCAGCACTACCTAAGAGGGGCATGTTGGCGCATGCCTATAATCCTAGCACTTGGGAGGCTGAGACAGGAGGAATGACGTGAAGCGTCAAGGCCAGCCTGGGCCACCTGGTAAATTCATGACTAGACAGAACAAGACCCTATCTCAAAACAAAAGTTAATAAAAAAATAGAATGAGGAAACATGAGAAGCTATAATCCTAAAATTCTATAATACTTAATGAAAGGCACAGTATTTTCTGACATAAAGAATAGCAAAGAAAATTGCTGAAACTTTAATTTCACATAGTTTGATACTGAATAAATAAAAGGGCTGAAAATATTCATTGTAATTTAATAAAAAACAATATTCACCTCACTTAATTCTTCATCCAGGTTTTCACACAGTGAGTGATTAATATAAAAGATTAATCCTCGTTCATGTTTCTGTGACTCATCCTCTACTGCCCAATCCACGCGGGTCAAAACGTCAGCCAGAGACAAGCCAGACATCTTGTAGTACGGCAAGGCAAGGTGGGAGTACTGGGTGTCCAGCCTAGAGGGAAGCAAGTCATCACCCTCAAAACATTAATCTTTAAGCCTGCATATTTAACATATCCAGGAATAAAACAGATCATGCTTTACAAAGACATAAATCTTAAAAATATTTTGTCTACTGCAATCAGTAACTGGAACAAACTCTCAAGTTTTACTTTTCAAAGTCATTCTAAATAACAGTTTATTTTTCCATGCCTTTATTAAATACAGAAAACCAATAATGCACTAAATGAATTTTGACATTCATCACATGGCTCTTAAATAATGGTGTTAGAAATAGAAAATGTTTATTTCATTAGTTTATAATCGTTCACATGGGCCAAGTAAGTCTCTGAGACAGAAATATACAGAAAAAAGCCTGCAAATGGTACTCTCAAAAATAAAAATCACACTGGGTTCAGTGGCACAGGCCTGTAATCCCAGCACTCTGGGAGACTGAGACAGGAGGATCACAAGCTTGAGCCGTACTAGGAAAACTTAAAAATTTTTTGAAACCCTTCCTCAAAAAAAAAAAAAAAAAAAAAATGGGGCTAGGGATGTAACTCAGTGTGAAGGCCCTGGGCTCAATTCAAATAAATATCACTCTTGTATCCCCTTCAGATTAAAGTCAGATTGTAAATAATGACATCTTTGCCTAAAACTAACAGACAATAAACAACAGGTCTACCTCAGAGGTCTGCCCTGATGGCCCCCTTGGCGCCTGAAAAAACACTCTTCTAATTCCTAAGTGGTGGGAAACCCGTGAACTTAAGACTTACTGCTCATCTAATAAACTGTGATTCTTTCAATAAACAACATGGGTCACATCCACCTCTGTATCTCTAAGGTTAGCATGGCGCATGGCACACAGGATATACTTAATCTGTGCCTATGGAATGTAAGAACAACGGAGTTGTCTGCCCTCATGTATTCTCCTATTAATCAGGTAAGCAGCAGAGATGAGAAATCCAGTCAAGGGCATCCAAAGATCAAGATGGCTTTAGGATCTGGCTTCTGAGAGGCACCACCAACCTGCTGTAACAGTCCGCAAGGTGACCACAGCTTTCTTTAAATGCTTCCAACAGCTCTGCCCTGTCTCCAGGTTCCAGCTGACTGGCGTCCATCAGGGCAGCTCTCACTAGCAGATGAGCCTCACTGAGAAGGTGGATGCAGCTCTGGGTTTTTACAGTCCTGTAGGTACTGCTATAGTCTACCTAACACAAAGAAGACAAACAGCTAACAGTGTCGAAAAAAACACCCAGAAGTCTCCTAGTTCTTAAGAATACCTAATATTTTATTAATAAAGTTTACATTTGTACATACTAAATACTAAAAGTAAATGTAGTGGTATGCTATTTGATAGAACTTCAGCTGAGTGCTTTCTCTCTCTATAATCTATGAACCAGTTTACCATATACACTATAAATACTACCACAGTAAGAAAAAGAAAAAAAAGAAAAGAGAAATGCTGCCTTATTAAACAGCTTCAAGAAGTAGAGAAAGGCCAAAAATACTGCAATACTAATAACATCGCTACTTTACCCTAGCAAAAGCTTAATTCCAATTTAACAGAGCTAGTGAGCATATCTGAAATAGTTCGCTATTTTTTTTTTTTTTGAAATTAAAGTTCTATGACTTGGCTCTTACAAAATGTAACCAAGACTCCCTCCCTGAGTTTCAACTTGGGGTTTAGGTTCTACTATATCTACTGTATAACTTACCATGAGTTCATGAAAATTATCACTAGCTAGCCTAAGTTCATCTGTAAATTTAGATGATAGGAGTAAGACCATCCAGATCGATAAGATTACGAGATGATGTCTAAGACTTTCAATTAAATAAAACTAAAAAGAAAGGACAAAGGTTATATAATTACTGGCATTAAATTTCCGGGGGGAAAATCAAAAATATCTGGCCTTATTACCAAAATTAACCTCACCAATGAAAAACAATGGACATCAGGTGCCTCCAGATGAAATGCCCTACAAAACACAGGCTAAGAAAGCATAATGTGAATTTAGTCACACACACAAAAAAAGTCTAACGCAAAACGAAAAATCACTCTCAAAAAAAGGAAAAAAAGAAAAAAGTAGATGGGAAGAAAATTATTGTTTTTCAAAAATGTTAATGTCATAAAATGAAAGCCTGAAGGAATATTTCATATTCAAGGAAGCTAAAGAGACAGGATAATTACACTAGCTTGTAGACCAAATGTTGGTATGAAGAAGGTGAGGAATACTTTTAAGCCATTACTGGACCAACCAAAATAGGAAACGCAGACTATCTCATGTCTAAGGTAAGGTTACTTGGCACAGGACTCTGCTCTGGCTATACAAGAGAATATCCTGGTTCTGAGGAAACATAAATTGAAGTGTTCAGGGGCAAAAGATTACAGTGTACTAAAAGTATCTGCTAATGGATCAAAAAGAAAAAAATGTGTGTTGAGAAAATATAAGACTGAGAAGAGGAGAACACAGGGTGATATGTTGACAATGTACATTTTGTACAGCAAATATAGAGGTTTTATTTGTAACCTTACTATTGTAACTTTTTCATAAGTTTGAAATTATTTAAAAATAAAAAGTTAAAATAATTGCCAGAGATGAGTAGAAAGCAGTCACTCTTCAAACAGAGAAGAAGGACACCTACTTATGGACAATGCTACAGGGACTACAGTGACCTGGGACAATCTGCTAATATTCCAAAGGAAAAGTGAGTTAGGGATAACTCCACCTCACGGTTCTGTTTGCTAGGGTTCAAAAATCAATGTCAAGAAGCTAATTTAATGCCCCAAATATATATAACTATTAAGTACTGCAGATATTTACTAATTTTTAAAGAGGAGTTCTATGTGTTTGAATTACTGATTGTCTTAGAAGGGAAGGTACGAGTAGAAGTCTTAATATTAGTGAAGAATTTCTGATGGTTCCTTAAAGTCAGTCCTGCTCTCCCTGGATGACTATGGTATCTTGAGTGTACAATACATAAAATCAACTTCTGATGATCAATTTCATTCTGTATTTCTATAAATAAGAATCAGAAGTCTGAAAAAGTACCATTTCTTTGTAGAGTTGCACTGGTGAAATCGTGTTCACGACATACAAACTCCACCCAACCTCAGCTGCGGGAGGTGTTCTGATCTTCGCACTGGCATCTCTTCTAGAACTAAACACAAAACAAAGAATAAGTGCTGTAAATGGAAAATATTGGGTACTACAAAATAATGTAGCTAACTCACTTAGTAATTTCCTCAGTGATCAGCTGTGTAATCTCTTTTCATAGGACTACTACTGACAGTACTACAGAAATACTACATCTAATTCTCAGTCTACACAAGCCTGTATCATTTAATATTCTACAACTGGTATGTACTGATAAACCAACTGCCTCTAATTCACTCTAAAATATTTTCAAATGAGCAATAAGTTCAAATTCCAGGCAGGACTTCAGAAGACGAGGGCCCCTGTTCAGGCTCTCTCCTACACGCAGTCTTCGTTTAGCAGGCCCTAGGCGGCCGATGCCACAAATCCAAGCAAAAATGATATGCAAAACACTAATACTGCTGGGAGTATTTACAAGATACGTAAGGCTTGAAGTCTGTGGGAAGTACTACCTTGCCTCTTGCTTTTTCTGTGACACTTTTGTGCGGATGGGAGTACTAGGAATGAAGTCCAGGGCCTGCACACTAGCTACGCTAAGTTGTCCAGATGGGGTTTGAACCTATCTTCTTTCTGCCGCAGCCTCCCAGAGTGCTGGGACTATAAGCTTCCATCACTGGGCCCAGCTTGATATATTTTCTTTAACATATAATCACTGAGAAGTTTTGGTCGAATACATTGTAAATATATTAAAATTTTAAAAATCATTTAAAATAATCCTGTACTTTAAAAATATCAAATATATAAACTAACAAGTGTTCTTTTTTTCATCTAAAGTTTTTGGGATCAGTCTCAGACCATCCTTTGAACCCTCTAAGTTACCATCTAACCAATCTCCCGTTTGATTCCTCTTCATGGAGCAGAGCACAGACAAAAAACAATTCCAAAAAGCAAACCTATTTGTCAAAAATAAAACCCTGTGTTGGACTTGAAATGCACTCCATGCTTCAGATTCTTTCTTGGTTACATTTTCTTTACAGTAATGTTCAAATCAGATAGCATTAGTATAGACAACATCAAATAGAAAGCATTAACCTTAGTGGCCCTCACCCAGAACTCTAGTAGGAGTCTGAAGCAGGAGGAAAACAGGTTTAAGCCTAACCTGGGCAACTTAACAACATGGTGACACCCTGTCTCAAAATAAAAAGTGAAAAAAAGGCAGCATTCTGGAAAGTTGACACAGGATGATCACAAGTTTGAGTCCAGCATGGGCAACTTAGCAAGACTGTCTCAAAACTGGGATACAGCTCAGTGTGAAGGACCTGGATTCAATCCCAGTAGTGCGGAACGGAATGGAACGGAATGGAGTGGAAGGGAATGGAAATGAAAGGGAAGAAAAAGAAAGGAAAGGAAAGAGGGAGGGAGGGAAGGAGGCACAGAGGAAGGGAGAAAGGAAAAAAGGAAGGAAGGTATGAAGGAGGAAAGGAGGGAGAGAAAGAAGAAAGACGATGATGGCACAGGCTATAATCCTAGAACTCTGAGAAGCTGAGCCAGGATGATCACAAATTAGAGCCCAAGCTGAGTAATCTGGTAACTTTGTGAAACACTGTCCCAAAAATAAAAAATAAAAACGGGTTGAGAATATAGTTAGTGTAAAGGCCCTGGGTTCAAGTCCCAGTATCTCAACAACAACAACAAAGAGGAAGAAAAAAAAATACATCACTAATGAATTAAGTGTTCTATTCTGAGCAATGCTAAAACAGACTAAGAGTTAACTGGACATTAATATTATAAAAATGCAATTTTACATTAAGATATACCAGTATGTTTTTATAGGTCATTAATATGTTTTCAAGTGAGAAACCCATTATTATTTTTTACAATATCAGAAAATAATCTGTGGGTAAAAATACAACCACTGAAAGGTAAAAGAAAAAAAACAATAAAAGGCTCTGTAGCTTGGATTACCATTACAGGCTCTTTACCATATATCACACAGAAAACTTTTAACTTCCTATCTAAAATACCATTATTTTTACTGATTCTACTTAATTAATTTATTTATTTTGAGGCAGGGTCTTTCTTTGTAGTCCAGGCTGGTCCTGAACTCACTAAATAGCCTAGGCTGGCCTAGAACTCAGAGCAATGCTCTTGCCTGAGCCTCCGGAGTGCTGGGATTATAAGCGTGTGCCACTTTTGCTGAAATTATTTTCTAATTCACTATCTTCTAAAAGTTTCATAGTGAATACAATATTAGAGCCTTCTTTATTTTCTCTGAAAAAAAAACAGTATAGAAAAGCTATCTGATAATACCAACTTCTGATTTTAAACTGATAAACTAAGACACACAGAAGATACACCAGCTGCAACTCATTCCAGAAACTGGCAGGAATGTGGGGGCACAAGAAAGCTTACAGGAGCCTCCTGGGTGATTCTCTTCTCTCTGGAATGGTCTTGGGGTCTGCCTTGGTCAAAAGTACAATGTGGTTCTTAAAGTGACAGATGGCTTTCAAGCCTATGAAAAGTTGTATTCTTAAGGCACAGACATCCATGCTGACAGGTGGGCAAGCCTAGCAAAGGAATTAAAAAAAAAAACACAAATTTACCCAAGAGAAGAAGGTACATGAACTTTAATTCTTCAAAAATCAGGTTATTTAATAAAATCCTTTCTGTTCTCCTCAACTCCCCCACAAAAATATCCAAATTCCTATTCTTAAGAGAAAGGTCACCTAAACCTATATAATAATCAATAAGCTCCTTCACAGGACCACTCAGTCAACAACCTCAGTATTGGTTGACTAAATGAAGGTAGACAGAGGACCCAGGCAGCAGGGCACAGGCTTATCATTTGTATACTCTGGGACAGCGAGGCAGGACCACAAGTTGGAGCCCAATATGGGAAATTCAGTGGGGCCCTGTCTCAAAGCTACATTGAAAAACAAGAGGTTGGGAACACAACTCAGTGCAAAGATCCTGGGTTCAATCCCCAGGAAAGAAAGAAGGAAGCCCCTGGAAAAGCAACCTTGGGCTGGTAACCTGCCACTCAGGCAAATTCCTACAAACTGCGTGTGGGCTTGTGGTATATGCCCACATGGGGTGTGCAGCAAAATCAGACACTACAGAAGGGCATTCTCCACCTTACAGAGCACAAAGAACGGCTTCTTCACAGATGTGCAAGAGATACTTGTGTGTTCAGATGGTCCCGTCTGTCACCCCTTGGATGTGAACAGAGCCAGAGTGGCACACACACTGGGCACATCAGGTAAAACGAAGGCACCAGGCTGCTAACTGGGACCAACAACTCAAGCAGAGGATAAGAAAGATAATGGAAGCTGAGTGCAGTGGTGCATGCCTGCAATCCCAGAACTTGAGAGGCTAAGGCAGAAGGACCGCTGTGAGTTCCAGGCCAGCCTAGGCTACATAGTGAGTTCAGGACCAGCCCGGACAACACAGAATGAGACTTTGTTTCGAGGGGAAAAAATGATAACAGAAGAGTTATTTCTAGGAGTTTAAAAGATTGGTGGCCATCATCCTTTCATTTATTAACACCATTGTGATTCTGAGGCATCTTCATCATCCTTTCACATGAAGTGGCTTAGAAAACACCTCAACTGTATTTTTTTTTTCATAAAAATTGTTAAGGTGGCTCAGCTAGTGCTGAGAAGCCAGAAGCTCAGAGCAAGGGGAAGAGAGAGATCACACGTACTTTGGACCAGACTCTGAGGTGAAACCTTTTCCAGACACCACAGCTCCTAAAGCCCAGGTCAGCACAAGGGGCTATATTCCCCTGTCTCGTTCAGATGGCAACAAGAGTTCAGAATCGACAGAATAGCAGGGAGGGGAGCCTTAGGTGGGACCATGGCACCCCTTTCCCGTCACCTCAGGCCCATAAGCACCCACCGGCTGCTGCCCTCTCCTCTTCCCTCCTCTTCATCTCCTCTTTTCTCCTACCCTCTGTTTTTATGAGCTTCTAGAAGATGCTCAAAATTATGATTGTTTGAAATATAGATTGATCCTACTTCAATCTAAAAAAATTATATCCTCCAGTTGCATCATTGTCCCTATGTAACCCCATGTCTTTCTGAGACTTAAAAAGGCCAGGTGGAAGGAAAATAGAAGGATAAAATCTTTCCAGTTTTACTAGAGAAATAATGTGTACTTTAAAAATCATCTCTTCCCTGAAAAGACTATGTATGAATCTTGCAGGAGGCATGGGAAGTCTGTGATTTTGGTTTCCCAAAAGACAGAAGGCAAGCAAAAGCCTGGTCATTCAAAACTACATGCAGGCACAGGCACAGCAAGAGTCACTGACAGCCCCAAGCCCTCACTCTCCACATGCTCTCACTCGCCTTAGGAAGGCTGACCACAACTGCACTAAGAATGCCTAGACAGAACAGGCACTACTCAAGGCTGATTTGTAAGCGTACGTGAAATACAATTACCGAACACATTTTTCTAGAAAAAACTGTCCAAGTTTCCGAGCATACATATACTAACTTCTGAAAATAGGCCAGCCTGACATCCACATGTAGAAGAATGAATCTAGCCACACACCTATCACCATGCACCAAAATCAAATCAAAGTGGATCAAAGACCTAGACATTAAAAATGAAACACCAAACCTTCTAGATGACAAATTAGGCAAATTCCTAAAAGACATAGGGGTAGGTAAGGACTTTCTTGACAAGACACCAAGAGCAAAAGAAATTAACCCCATTATTAACAAATGGGATCTTGTCAAATTAAAAAGTTTCTGCACAGCAAAGGAAACTATCAACATTGTAAAAAGAGAACCAACAGACTGGGAAAAAATATTCACCACCAACATCTCAGATAGGAAGGTCATAACTAGAATATACAAGGAGCTGAAGAAAAGTAAGCCTACCAAATAAAGGATCCTATTGAAAAGTGGGCAAATGAAATGAAGAGGCAGTTCTCTCAGGAAGAAGTACAAAGGGCCAATAGATACATGAAAAGATGCTCAACATCTCTAATCATAAGAGAAGTGCAAATCAAAACAATGCTAAGATCCCATCTCACTCCAGAGAGAATGGCCTATATCACCAAGTCAAATAGCAATCAGTGCTGGTGTGGCTGAGGGGAGAAAGGAACCCTCCTACACTGCTGGTGGGAATGTAAATTTGTACAACCCCTTTGGAAAGCAGTATGGTAGTCTTTCAAAAGCTTGGAAATAAATGTCCCCTTCGATCCAGTGACACCCCTCATGGGAATATATCCAAAAGAGGTCAAAACAACACACAACAGAGATATTTGTATATCCATGTTCATAGCAGCACAACTAACAAAAGCTAAAATATGGAAGTCACCAAAATACCCATCAACAGACCAGTGGATACACAAATTGTGGTATTTATACACAATGGAATACTATGCATCAATAAAGTCCAGCAATGTGGAGGCTTTTACAGGCAAATGGAAGAAACTTGAGAACATCATGCTTAGTGAAGTGAGTCAGAAACATAAGCAGAAACATCGAATGGTCTCTCTGATATGAGAGTCACAGAGCA